>ML836320.1:28444-41126 GCA_009831015.1 Picea engelmannii | reverse complement strand
GGAATCGTGGACGCAGCTTTCCGACAGCCTGGATCGACGCACCCGGATCAACGACACTTGGACAATCTCGTCCTTCTCAGCTGCCCTATGATTAGCCAACATGGTCCCTTCTCCCATTATGTCATCCTCCATAACCGCCTTTCCCCCGCTGTCGTGTGTCATCTATCCTCATCCACCCTTTCGTCCAGGTGGCCCCCTCTCTGTCTCGTCATCCACTCACCACCTGCCACGTGTCCCTTTCCCTCCACGTCAACCTACCACTAAGATGTGTCCATTACGTTTACCCTCTTGCCTCCTATGCTTATTCCTTTCTCCATGTGTCTTTCCTATAACCTCTCTCGCCCCCTCGTCTTTCCAGGCCTCGTCCTCATAGTCCGACGCCACCACTCCTGTCATGCGCCACATTCTTTGCCCTGGCCTCCATGCCTGTTCATCAAGCCATTCAGTTATTCCAGGTGGTAACGCGAGGAGTCTTCCATATCCCAAGGTGCTGAGTTGGCCAGGTCGTCCTCAATCCCCGTGAAGCAGTTATTGAAGCGGTTGGTGGTGGTTAGACATCGTCTCTACCATAATGGGAAAGTCCGGCAATGAATTAAAGGCACGTCGAGTCGCCGATGAAACTGTCAGAAGATCGTTCACGTCTGCCATATGTTGCATGACCATTCAAGGATTGTGGCTACAGATTGTCAGAAACCATGCAGACGCAAAGCTTTCAATGTTACGCCTCGATTTTGTTGTTGTTACTAGTTTGAGTATATGTAGGCGTTTTCACCATTTTGGTATCTATCGATGGTAGAGCTGAGCTCCCAACTGTAAAGTTTCAACAACCATTATGGTTTCCTGGTTATGCCTCTGTGTTTGAGACTTCTTGGTTTATGACAAACAATTCTTCTTTTTCATCTATGTTTCATCTCATGCCAGAGAGTCCATTATCGAAGGATTCATGTGGATTGTTGCAATTTTGTTATGATAAAGGATTTGTTGTGACATTATTGTGTTCTCTGGTCTTTTGTGTTTGAATGTAAAAGGATTTTGTGTTCAGATGCTTTCTTCTCCAGTCTGTCACAAACCGGATGTTTATGATAGATCTTTGCACTCTTCTCACGCAAGTCTTCCCCCTACTCACCCTTTATTGCAACTCATTGTTTGAAGTTTATCAAGACCTCACTCGTCCATGCATGCCTGGCCTAGTTTCTGAGTTGATATGATATCGTTCTGAGTTTTCCTCCATTTGATCACCCCTTTTTAAACAAATCGTGATATTAAACTGATGGGTGTCAGGCTCTGCTCCTGCAAGAAATCTAGGAGTGACTTCTGGCTCCAACATTTCTGGCGTCATTGCCGGGGACGAAGTTGAATATTCACCCCGGGATTGAACGAAAACGATCAACTGATTCTGAAGGTGCATCAGAAATCAGAACCGAAGATTTCTACTATGCACCTGGCGACTCCATTGTGACGACTCCACTACGGCGAACCCGTTCGAGTAGTTGTGGCTTCCAGCGGCAGACACACACGGTCCCATCCACAACTGCCCCTGGCCGCGCTTGAAGAAAATCCGAAGGTGATTAGTAGAAAGGGAAATTCCTCTCAAAGAGAAAACTTCGCCGCTCAAATAGGTATTTCCCCACCTCCTTCTGTAAAGACTCCACTTTCTTGTTCTCAGCTTTCTAGCTATCCTTTTTCTGAGGTTTCTCGTTCTCTAAACTTCGGGAGTGTTCCTGCTGAGTTTTCTCCTCCTGGTCTAGTATCAAAGGGAGATATCCTTGTCACTCCCCCCTCCCTGGAAGATGTGCCTCAGTAAGGACCTCAGGCCTCAGAAGGTTTTACAGCCCCTCCTTTTACTGCTACTGTTACGCAGAGAGAAGCATCTACACATTCAGGTCCCCTAACCTTCCCTCTGTTTTCCCCGTCGTCTCCTTCAAGAACCTCCTTCCCGTCGTCCCCAGTTTGCACTCCTTCTCCTCCAAGTTCTCCTCCACCTAATATCCCTATGGCTGGTGCTAATCCCCCTCTGAATATAATGGATGCCATAGTCGCTTCTAGATATGCTCCCTTAATCCTACCTCATCCTATGAACCCTCTCCATGCTGGAGACTACTTGAAATACATGCCCAAGTTCACTGGGGAAGGGGACATAACTGCAAAAGAGCACTTGGTTGCTTTCTGCAGTTATGCAGACAATCTGAACATTGAAAATGAAGATGTTTGGATGAGAGTCTTTGTCTAGAGCTTGGATGGTGAGGTTAGAAAATGGTTCAGGGGATTGGCCCCTGGATCTATTGCTGGAATTGAAGCCCTGGACAATGTTTTCCTGAGGCAGTGGGGAGATAGGAAAGATTACATATATTACATGACAGAGTTTGGGTCTATGAAGAATATGGAAGGAGAGTATGTCTCTAACTTCTCCAAAAGGTTCAATAAAATGTATAACAAGATTCCTACAGAGATAAAACCCTTAGAGGCCTCTACCCAAATCTCCTATGATGGTGCATTCGCCCCTGATTTATGTCTTTTATTAAGAGAAATAAGAGCCACCTCCTTAGCTCAAATGCAAGATGCAGCTATACAAGTGGAATCCAACATATTATCAGCTGACATACTGAGGGACAGGGTCGACGCAGACAGAAGAAAGGGAAAATCAGAAGCCTCAACTTCCGGCCCATCACTGCCTCACCCTCAAGTAAATGAGCTGACCCAGGTGATGAACTTTCTGAAAGAAGAAATGGAGAGATTAAAATTGGAAAGGAAAAAAATGAACAAGGGCCCTCAGAGCACCGAGAACAGAGCAGGTTTCAGAAGGTCAAACAATTTCCCTCCTCCAACTATGCATAGAGAGAAGGAAAGAGACAGAGACGACCAAAGAATTCAGGCTCCCTTTCAGAACAATTTTGTGGCTGATGAAGAAGAAGGAGAAACAGACGAGCTTGAGCCTAAAATCCATTGTTTAGAAGTCACTCCCCCTTTCCCTCATCTAACTTAGGCAGCATACGAGGAGTCTCTCATGAATATTCAGCTGAATGAATTGAGCAAAGGAGACAAGGTTAGCAGTGGCTGAGGCAGGTATAACCTGAGATCCAACAAGAAGGCAGTAGCACCTGATGTTCCGGAGCAGTCCACTAGAGAAAAGAAGCCTGTTGATGAGGCAGAAGACGCTTACAGAGGTAAGAAGGCCCAACCCCTCTCTCCCATTGTCCAAAATCATGTTCCTGATATTAGAGAAATTCCAAAGCTTACACCTTATTTTAATTTCGAGCATGAGGTTCAAAAGATTAGAATCCCTGTACCCCTCACCGAGCTAATTAAACATGGAGAATTCAAAAAGCGTTTCTCTGACCTTTTGAAATCTGAAGCCTCGGGCCCTTCCACAGACTTCATAAACCTCCAAGATGAAAAACCAGCAGTTGTCCTAGGCCCCATGGTAGAAGACAGAGATTACTCATCCCCTCCCTTCTACACCTCCCTGAACATACATGACAAAGTAATGCACAATTGTTTGATGGATTCAGGGGCCTCTCACAACCTCATGCCCAAAACCGTCATGGAAGAATTAAGTCTGGAAGTCACCCGAGCCTATCATGACCTCTATTCTTTTGACTCCAGGAGAGTGCAATGTTTGGGAGTCATCAAGGACCTGGTAGTCTCTTTGTTTCAGCTTCCCATGAAGAATATGGTCATGGATATTGTGGTAGTTGATGTTCCCCCCAAGTTTGGTATGTTGTTTTCAAGGTCTTGGATTAAGATACTTGGAGGGACGTTATAGATGGATATCACATATGCCACCATTCCAGTCTTTGGAGGGGAACATAGGAGATTGTACAGAGAATCCCAGCTAGCCTACATTGTCAGTGATGAAGCAAACCCCACTAATCACCCCATTTCACTTGACACTGACTTAGGGTCTAGCTTGTTCCAGGTCATTGAGACTCTTGAGGCCCCTTTGCAGATCAGAAAGCAACCCATTCTTAATCAGGAGATGCCTCCTCTAACCACCTCTGTTTGGAAGATGTTCTTTGATGGAGCTTCCTCCAGTGTGTGTGTTGGCACCAGGATAGTACTCGTATCCCCTTGTCAAGAGACCATATCTCTGTCATACAAGCTGGAATTTGAAGTCACCAACAACGTGGCAGAGTATGAAGCTCTGGTTCTGGGATTGAGAGCTGCACAAATAATGGGAATAAGGGAGATGGTTGTATTTGGAGATGCAGAATTGATAGTCCAGCAGGTCAAAAACGTCTATCAGGCCAAGCACCCTCGTCTCAGGAATTACAGGAATGAGGTATGGGACCTTATTGATAATTTCTTCCTGGCTTTCAACATCTCTTTCATTCCAAGGGAAGAAAATGCTCCAACCGACTTTCTATCCTTTTCATCTAGTTTGCTTGAAGTTCCTGCGCTCCCCATTGCCAAATCTGATGTCGAGATAAGATACAGGCCCTCTGTACCAGACAATGTCAGACATTGGAAGGTATTTGAAGATGATCAGGAGATCGAAAAGTTCCTCCAGTCCATTGATGACTTTTCTGCGTCACACATAGATGAGGATCCTGACGTGGAAGGTGACCATCACCCTGAGGAGTTCTTGAATGAAATTGCTAACCACCAGATTATTCAACTACCGAGCAATCACATACCAAAAGGTCTGATCCCATTAGAAAGATTGTTCGATGGAAATGGTGTGGCAGTAAGGGGAAGAATCTCAGGTGATGATGTTGATACAGCTGAGTGCAACATAGGAACCTCAGAGGAGCCTAAGTTTGTCAAACTGTCAAAAAGTTTGACCGAAGAGCAGAAGGCCGAATATACTGAGTTGTTGAGGGAGTTTTCTGATGTGTTCGCATGGACCTATGAAGACCTCAAGACGTATGACACATCAGTTATTGAGCACAAGATCCCAATAAAAGAAGAGTCTAGGCCATTCAAGAAGAAGCTAAGACAGATAAATCCTATGCTGCTACCTCTCATGGAGAGGGAAGTGAAGAAACTGTTGGATGCCCAGATCATTGTCCCCTTGAGATATTCTGACTGGGTGGCCAATTTGGTCCCAGTAAGAAAGAAAAGTGGTGAAATCAGACTCTGTGTTGATTTTAGAAACCTAAACAGGATCTCAAGGAAAGATAATTATCCCCTGCCCAACATGGAGCACATATTGCAGAAGGTCACTGGTGCTTCCAGAATATCCATGATTGATGGTTTCTCTGGCTACAATCAGATATCAGTCATGCCTGAGGACAGGGAGAAAACAGTCTTCACTACTCCGTGGGGCACATTCATGTATGCCAAAATGCCTTTCGTACTGATGAATGCAGGAGAAACATTTCAGCGGGCCATGGACATAGCCTTCATCAGAGAAAAGGATAGGTTTGTGGTGATTTACTTAGATGACATAACAGTCTTTTCCAAGACTGATGAAGAGCACCGCTACCACTTGAAGAAGGTGTTCCAGAAGTGTCAGAGGTACAGCTTATCTTTAAACCCCAAGAAATCATTGTTTTCTATGCAAGAGGGAAAACTATTAGGCCATATAGTATCATCAGAGGGAGTGAGGATTGATCCTGACAGGGTAGAAGCAATTCAGGCCCTGTCACTTCCCAGATCTAAGAAAGAGGTTCAGGAATTTTTGGGAAGGATTAATTTTCTGAGGAGGTTTGTTTCAAATTTTGCTGAGTTGGTGAAACATATCACAGCCATGCTCAGGAAGGGGAATGAAGTGAAATGGATTGTTGAAACCAGAGAGTCTTTTGTCCAAATAAAGAAGGCGTTGACTGAAGCACCTGTGCTAATCAGTCCCGATTATCCCAAAGACTTTCTGATATTTTCTTTTGCTTCCTGTGATACAGTAGCAGCAGTCTTACTGCAAAAAAATGATCAAGGGCAAGAGAAACCTATTGCCTTCTTTAGCAAGGCGCTGAGAGATGCAGAGCTCCGGTACGAGATCATGGAGAAGCAGGCCTATGCCTTGGTGAAAGCTCTCAAAGCTTCCAGAGTCTATGTCTTGCATTCAAAGATCACTGCATATGTCCCTTCAACCTCTGTGAAGGACATTCTTATACAGCCTGACATAGACGGGAGTAGAGGTAAATGGATCGACAAGATCCTAGAGTTTGATCTGGAGATTAGGCCCACCAAGATGATAAAGGGGCAGGGTTTAGCCAAGATGTTGGCCGAGTCAAATTGCAGAGCCTTGGGAATCAATTTCATCAAAGAACAAGCTGAGTCATCCAACAAGAGTTCCCAAAGAGCTTTACCACTAGCAGCATGCCCCTGGTACAAGGATATATTGTATTTTCTGCAAGAATTGAGGCCTCCGGATGGGATGGAAAAAAGCAAGGCAAGAGCTTTAAAGCTCAAAGCGGTCAGATATTTCCTCATTGACCAAGCCTTGTATTGGAAAGACCCCCAGGGGGTATTACTGAGATGTTTGGACCCACAGCAGGCCCAGAAGGTTATATTCGACTTCCATAGCGGTCTCTGTGGAGGTCATCATTTTTGGAAGACCACAGCTCACAAGATCCTCCGAGCTGGGTATTACTGGCCCACCTTATTTCCTGATGTCTTCAAGGAGATCAGAGCTTACATTAAATGCCATAAATTCTTAGGAAAGCAGCAGCTCAAATATCTGCGATTAAAGCCTGTGGTAGTTTTGGCACCCTTTCAGCAGTGGGGATTGGACTTCATCGGGGAAATTCACCCTCCCTCAAGTGGCCAGCACAGATGGATTATGAATGCAACCGACTACTTCACCAAATGGATAGAAGTTGTCCCTACCAGAAGCACTTCTCACAAAGTGATTATCAGCTTCCTGGAAGATATTATATCCAGATTTGGTTGTCCCAGCAGAATCGTTACTGATAATGCCTCTCCCTTTCGGTCTGAGCCTCTGGTCAAATTCTGTGAACAGTTCCAGATTGCACTGATTCACTCTACTCCCTACTATCCTCAAGGAAACAGACTGGCAGATTCCTCCAATAAAAGACTAATCAAGCTCATCAAGAAGCTACTGGAGGACAATAAAAGGGCCTGGGACTCAAAGCTCAAATTTTCTCTTTGGGTTGATCGGGTGACAACCAAGAAATCCCTGGGCCTCTCGCCCTTCCAACTTGTTTATGGAATAGAGGTCGTTTTCCCCACTCAGCTCGCCCTACCTGTGGCAAATCTCCTCCAGGACTTTGAAGGAGAACCTAACCATGTGCTCAGAAGGATTCATCAGATGGTGGAAGTGCAGCAGATCAGAGAACATGTCATGGGCAGAGCCTACAATCATCAGCAGAAGATCAAGCAGGCTTTTGATAGGAAGAGCAAAAAGAAAGGATTCGAGCAGGGTGATCTGGTGCTCAAATGGGATGCACCCAGGCAGGAAAAGGGAAAACACAGTAAATTTGATGCCCTCTGGTTCGGGCCTTTCAATATCCTTGAAGTATTTTCAAACAACACTTACAGGTTGCAGGATCTGGAAGGAAATGAAGTTTTTAGTGGCCCAGTCAATGGGCATTTCTTTAAAAAATGTTTTCTATGATCCACAGTCGACTCTTCTTGTTTTGTTTTGTAAATATTGTTTCTGTTTTTGTTTTTCGGACTAATAAATGACTCCATAGCCCAACAGCAAAGGCACTGAATCTGCAAAAGAGTTCTTAGAGCATCACAGGGACGACTCTATCCCCCATGGAGCCAAATGTTAGCGATATTTCTTGTAAGGGGGGCTAGAATGCAAAAGAATGGGTTAAAAACCCACTTGTCCTAAGTTTTGGGTGATAATAGGCCCGTGGTAAGCAACGAGCAAGTTCGAGCGGCAGGGATTCGCGCGCCCAGATCAACGGCGCATATTGGATTCCGGACCCCCCCTGCCTTTCTACCTTTAAGCGGGGGGGTCCAGAATTGGGGGCGCACCTCTCCAATGGTCCAGATCGGCGCGCCCGAATCAACGGCGATAAAGGCAATTCCAGACCCCCCCCCCCCACCTTTCTACCTTTAAGCGGAGGGGGGGGGTCTGGAATCGCGGACGCAGCTTTTCGACAGCCTGGATCGACGCGCCTGGATCAACGGCACTTGGACAATCTCATCCTTCTCAGCTGCCCTATGATTAGCCAGCATGGGCCCTTCTCCCATTATGTCATCCTCCATAACCGCCTTTCCCCCACTGCCGTGTGTCATCTATCCTCATCCACCCTTTCGTCCAGGTGGCCCCCTCTCTGTCTCGTCGTCCACTCACCACCTGCCACGTGTCCCTTTCCCTCCACGTCAACCTACCACTAAGATGCGTCCATTACGTTTACCCTCTTGCCTCATGTGCTTATTCCTTTCGCCATGTGTCTTTCCTATAACCTCTCTCGCCCCCTCGTCTTTCCAGGCCTCGTCCTCATAGTCCGACGCCACCACTCCTGTCATGCACCCCATTCTTCGCGCTGGCCTCCATGCCTATTCATCAAGCCATTCAGTTATTCCAAGTGGCAACGCGAGGAGTCTTCCATATCCCAAGGTGCTGAGTTGGCCAGGTCGTCGTGAAGCAGTTATTGAAGCGGTTGGTGGTGGTTAGACATCGTCTCCGCCATAATGGGAAAGTCCGGCAATGACTTAAAGGCACGTCGAGTCGCCGATGAAACTGTCAGAAGATCGTTCGCGTCTGCCATAAGTTTCACGACCATTTAAGGATTGCGGCTACATATTGTCAGAATCCATGCAGACGCAAAGCTTTCAATGTTGCGCCTCGATTTTGTTGTTGTTACTAGTTTGAGTATATGTAGGCATTTTCACCATTTTGGTATCTATCGATGGTAGAGATGAGCTCCCGACTGTAAAGTTTCAACAACCATTATGGTTTCATGGTTATGCCTCTGTGTTTGAGACTTCTTGGTTTATGACAAACAGTTCTTCTTTTTCATCTATGTTTCATCTCATGCCAGAGAGTCCATTATCGAAGGATTTGCGTGGATTGTTGCAATTTTGTTATGATAAAGGATTTGTTGTGACATTATTGTGTTCTCTAGTCTTTTGTGTTTGAATGTAAAAGGATTTTGCGTTCGGATGCTTTCTTCTCCAGTCTGTCACAAATCGGATGTTTATGATAGATCTTCGCACTCTTCTCACGCAAGTCTTCCCCCTACTCACCCTTTATTGCAACTCATTGTTTGAAGTTTATCAAGACCTCACTCGTCCATGCATGTCTGGCCTAGTTTTTGAGTTGAGACGATATCATTCTGAGTTTTCCTCCATTTGATCACCCCTTTTTAAACAAATCGTGACATTAAACTGATGGGTGTCAGGCTCTTCTCCTGCAAGCAATCCAGGAGTGACTTCTGGCTCCAACAGCTCCAATGGAGCAGCGCTTGCTGAACTTGGAGTCTCTGGATGAAAATCATCGATCTTCATTACAGAACAACGAGGCAGCTAAAAAACGATCCAAGGCTACCTTTGATCGCCATGTCAACCTTCGATCATTCTGTGAAGGCGACCTCGTCTTGGCTTATGATATCGCTCATGATACCTTGGCCACGGAAAATTCGAATCACTTTGGCATGGCCCTTACATAATCCAACATTGCCTCACCAAAGGCGCATACATCCTAGCCTCTCCCGAAGGCCATTCGCTCAAAGAACCCGTCAATGGGTTATATCTCAAGAAATTTTATGCTTAAACGTAGTCATGCTACTTTAGGTTATTTTTTTTTCTCCTTCCCTCTCGTCTAAACTATCCTTTGTGCTATTGACATATGCTTCCTCCACCATCTTACCACATCAGTTACGCTGACGGTGCCAGTCGTTGGACACAAAATCTTGCTTCGGCTGCTTGGGCTCTCTACACTCCCTCACATGAAATGCTACATTCAAGCGGCATATGTTTGGGACTAGCAACCAACAACCAAGTTGAATACACTGTTGTCATTGGCCTCCTGACCGACGCCCAGCATCACCATATTCGTCACCTTAGCGTTTTCCTCGACTCTCAACTAGTCGTTCTCCAGCTCAACAATGTATACCGTGTACGCGATCCGTGCCTCTTTCGCAAATACCTGCAGGTTAGACTATTATCTCAACATTTTGATTCCATCACATTTACACATATTCCAAGACAATCGAATCAAACAACAGATGAAATAGCTAACATGGTGTTAGATTGGCACATATCACATCAAGCTACACATACATAAACATCTCACAAATCCTGTCACAGCATATAGATAGAATAGACATCGTCATCATCAACAAAAAGCACATGTAGACAACATCAGGATCTCAAAATATGTATACTCATATATATATAAGCCCATCAGGCCATCCAAATGTTTACATACAAAAATACATATGCCCGCAGGCCAGTGCCGCACCTCGGTACAAAAATCGGCTCACCAGCCTATATGCAATCAAAAAGGTATACATCATACATAAATCAGGGTGCCTCTATCGCACCCCCACCTGCTCCTCCCTCAGGAGGAGGTGGTGGCCCACCCCCACCTGCCCTAGGCGGTGGTGGAGGACCACCCATAGGACCCTCCTGCCCCGGCGGCAGGCATCCACTAGTCATCGCGGCAAGCACAACTGCTCGTCGCACTATAGACCGCCATGGTGGCAGTACTCCTATACACTGCTCCAGGAATCCCTCATCCTGGATGCGTATCCACATGCCCTCAGGCACGTCCTATAACATCGTCTCCAAACGATGGCGTATATCATCAAAATCAACTCCAGCCGATGTCGGAGGAGCGTGTGATGGCCCCGCACCAGGGTCATCGAACTGACGCCTCCTCGCTTCCCTCTCGGGCTCTGTTGGTCGCTCTGTGGCCTCATCCTGTCGACATCTCTCTCCACGCGGCAGTCTCTTTGGCTCTCGCTGAGCCAGCACTCTCTGCATCTCCCTCTCGCGCCCGCGCGGTGCCACATCTGCACATGCAACAAACAAACAACAACAGATAGTATCAGCATCTATAGCACATACATAGGGACTGATATCTCAAAAGATAACATAAATCACAAAACCTACACAATACTCCACGTACCTCGATGATCAAAAACCTCCCCAGGAGGCAACACCATGTCCGGGTCCCCCCGGAAGTCAACCCCAGCATAGGGGTACTGCAGTACTACCTGGGGCATCTGTCGCCATATCTGTGTCGCGTCTGCAGAAAAATAATGACCACCTTCGCCACCACCGTGGTGAACCAAAACTGTAGGCCAGCGCCTCAAACACGGCTCTCGCGCCCCCAACATCTCCAACAAAACCCTCGGGCGCAGCATCGCCACCCTCTCCAAAAACCAGGCTACCAAGATAGAACCAAACACGAACTCTCCTGTACCTATGGACCGACAACGGTCCAGCTGCGCTATCATCCGCACATGTAGCATCAGTCCCCAAGCGAACTGCTCGCTGCCCACCACTCTCTCCAGCACCAGCAGCTGGCCCCCACTAATCCGTTGGGTCACAATTGACCCATACACACGAACAATCATCGTCGCTATGCAACGATGAGTCAGGGAGTCTATAGCACTAACACTCACTACAGTCCCAGACATGAAGTTCTCGCCTGAGCAATATCGCTCGACGATCGTCACCAAGGTTTTCTCCCTCGGCAGCACAGGCTCTGTCGGTAGGGGCGTACCCCGAAAGGGGAGCCCAGTCAAAAAATATACATCCTCCACCGCAGTGAAGGGGATATGCTCTCCTCGCACGAGGAAGCAGTGCAGCTCTGGACTCCACATCTGGAGCAGAAACTGCAGTAAATACTCCTGTGCCCGTATCAACGGGCACTCAAAAAACTTTAGCAACCCACAGGTTGCTAAAGTCACTCACACCTCAGGCCCTGCATTGGCCACGGTCTCTCTCAATTGGGCCCAATCTCACTCTCGCCACCGCACTGGCATCGTCACTACGGTCCACCTGCACACAACATAGAGTCCGATATCATCTTATGCAACCATCAAATGCATCAAAAAGACTCATTTTTTACCCTTCAACCTTGCCTCATAGGCGCAGTTTTATCACCCACAGGCGCGCACACATGCGCGCCTGTTCATTACATAGGCGCGCATATATGCGTTCTTGTTCATTGCACAGGTGCGCCCCTGAGCGCGCATGTTCACCATACAGATGCGCACAGGTGCGCACCTGTCCAACCCACAGGCGCGCACTAATGTGCGCATGTTCACAACACAGGCGCACCCTTAGGGCACGTCTTAAATTCCCTTCCCCGTGCACCCATGCGCACATATTCAGTGTATAGGCGCGCACGTATGCGCGCCTTCCACCGAATCACCCACGCATGCGGGCCCACATCCCATAAAAAATCCCATCAAACCCTCTGTACGGCCCCCTGTACCTACCCTGCCCAAAAATTGGAAACCTATTTCTATGCAGGATGATCAGACCACTAACCTGAAACTCGCAGAACGTCGGTTGGCTGCCTCGTCCTCCCTGAATCTCCAAATCTCCTCTGAAATCTGCTCGTCCAGTCACTGTTGCAGCAGGTACAAATGAGGTGGCAATGTGGGCCCTACATCTATATACAAGCCTTTTTCCAAACTTCCACTCACCATTCCGGGAGCCCAAGGTGTCCATTTTTCAAACCGTCTTCAGCCATGGGATCAGCGTCCCGCCACCTACATCACAGTTGTCCCTGGGTCACTTTTCATCCTGAGCCCCCGAGGCACCTTTTTTTCATATCATGGTCAGGTACGCACACACATTGTCACAT
>ML836319.1:19856-46146 GCA_009831015.1 Picea engelmannii | reverse complement strand
AACACAAGCAATAAAACTTAACAAAAAGGAAAAAAAAAATGGAAAATAACACAATAAATAGAACTTAAAAACAAAAACAAAAGAAAAACATTCTAGTTTACTTTTCTTAATATTCTAGTTTATTTTTGTAGAAATAAATACACCTACAAAAACTCAAAACAACAATAAAACATAAAATTCCTCAAATGAACATTTCAATCATTCTTGAAAACAATTTTTTTATATTTAGGCTAATTTGTTTTCATAAGTCATTTCACAAAGCAATCGACGAAGGAACTAGCACACAAAGGAAACAGGTAAGAACAACGCATTTCATTCTGTTTGGTTGCTAGCATTCATACTAATTCCTACATTTTATGTTTTTCAACGCTCTCACAATTTTTATGCAGGAATTTGTACTAAGCTTTTCAGGTTCACAACCGATCGTAATTCATGCTGAAGTGATTTTCAAGAATCACAAAATTCTTCAAAGAATACATGCTTTGCTAGACAGCTTGAAGGAGTTGTTACTCATCAGAAACATCATGTCGTTTGTTGATACACAAGAACATTTTGTTGTTACACCGAAACATTTTGTTGATACACAACAACTTTTTGCGCATCCTGATGTTTGTTGTTACACAGAAACATTCTGCTAATACACAACAACATTTTGCTATTACACAGAAACTTTTTGCGCATCTTGATGTTTGTTGTTACACAGTGACCATGTTGATACACTACTATTTCTGCATTTTGCCAAATTTCATGCTGTGACACTATCCCATTTCTCCTTGAAAGCCGATTGGTCATCCCTATGTTGAAGACATCTTCCATTACCTTAACTGTCATGATTCCATACACCTCTTTTTCTGAGTTGCATACATCATTTCCCTTATCTTTTGCAGTTCATTTTTTCCTTTCCAGTTTTCCTTTTGAATAAAACAAACTCCCTTTTTCCACGATTACATTTCCTTGCCATAAACCCTGTTGCTACTGAGATCTTTACATCTATATTCCTACCACTATTTTTATAAACTCGTGTTGACTGATATGGGATTCCTTAAGGCCCACCTTTCAATAGTCTTGCCCCATCGACCTCGACACCTTATCTGGGATATAGACTAGAGTTCCTTTTTGAGTACCTTGTGGCTTGCATGCCTTAATGGCAAGCTCTCTCGCTAGCAATCATGGGAATACATCAATGTCCCTTGATCGTTAGATCTTGCAAGTGTCTCGACATCAACACATCTATTCGCACTTCGCAAGATGTACTCGGGAACCTTGACACTCATTGACATCACTGGTGAGTTTGTCTCGCATTGGTTAACGACATTCATCAATGGAAGGTAATCCAATGATTTCTCTTCATGCTCAACATTGACACATTCATTCGCATGATGAGAATTGTACCATCGGTTTGTAGAGGGTGAAGAATATACACTTTTTCATGATCCCCTCAGCAGTTGCAGTAGTTTGATTTCGGGTCTATGATAGTACCACAGTTCCATATTCTTTGCCTTCCACATTTTTCATGATTCAGCAGTAGCAGTTCAAATTCCTTCACTTCCCATGATCTAGTTACAGCAGCAGCAGCATCAACAGTTCCATTTTCTTGATCTTCCAGCCGTGACACCTTCCATCTTCCATCAGTCACAGTCATATATTCTTTGCTTCAATAGTTACAACAGTTGCAGCTCCAGCGCCGGTCACGATTTCTTGATCCAGCAGCTGCAACAGCTACATCTACTTATTGGGGAAGTGGAGGTATGTTCTTTTCTAAACTTTAATCACACAATTCTTTATATGTTGACTTGAATATTTTGGAAAATTTCCTCGCCGTGTTGTCTTTCCTTCCATAACTTACCCTAAGTTGTATGAGGATATGCAACCACTTTAGTTGGGGAGGTGGGGGGGGTGGGGGGGGAACTAAACTATGTCACCACATATTCATTACCATTATTCCATTTTACCATCTCATCATTCCATTTATGATTCACTAACATTTCTTTTCCAACGACACTTTGTTGCATTTCTATTGATAGACGTATTGGCATGATTCATAAAGATAAAGAAAAAGCTTTCTTATACTCATTGATGCTCTCTTATGCACATTGATAGATTATTATTTCCAGTGAAGTACATGGCTAAATTATTGCAGCAAGAAAATCAATAAGTAAAATGAATGTTGTTAACACAAGAACCAACATCTTTTGTATTCATGGTTGTCACACAAGAACCAACCATAAGAAAATTTCACATGCTATTACACATATTTCACATGTTACTCTTGTATCACATACCATGGAAACATTCCTTGTTAAAAGGATATTATCAATCAAATCCATAGTTTAAATGCCAAAAGTTCTTAAGAAGATCCATGCATGGTTGCATGAGGACATGCAACAAGTTGAGTTGGGGGGCATGTTGGGCCTCAGAGATGTCACATTTATATCATCTTTTTCCTTCACTATTCCTTACATTTCATCGTCTCATTAACCTTCCATCATACCATTTTCATAATGATACTTGGGTTTCTCCTTATTATTTTCCATTGTATTCATTTAAGTATTAAAAGTGAATTTATGATTAAATCTTAGAAAAATGACATATTTTCATTATATATCAAGGTTGGATGAGTTTGATGATGTGTGCAGGCATATGTGAAGATTTTAACAAATTCAAATATTACCACCTAGCCTCAAATTCGAATTTCATCTTCAAGCTTTGAAGATTTGAAGTATATTTGGGACCAGGGATGATTTTAGGGGCTAAATTTTGCTCATGGGCTAATTTTTCATGGTTTTTCCAAAAACGAGATTCGCTATTTTAAAAATGATTCACCCAAATTCTATAGGATAAAATTATTTTACCTTAAAAATCGCCAAAATTTTATAAAAACTATATAAAATCCTTAGAAATTTGAATACTTTTACAAAACTATCGCCAATCATTTATAGTTGGCATATGAAGGATTAGTAAGATTCACCAAGGTTTCTACATTTTAAAATAAATTTCCATCCTTAAAATCATCCCTGTTTGTGCCAATCATTCAAGCATATTCAAAGGAGAAGATCATGGAGATTTTGATAGGATATCTTATCCAAGATATGAGTGGAGGATTTGAAGGAATAAGTTGAGAGAATAGTGGATCTGTAATTATGATACTCTTCAAGACTTTCATGTATATAAGAGAGTGCTCTCTCTTCATGATGGATATAATAATTATGATACTCTTCAAGACTTTCATGTATATAAGAGAGTGCTCTCTCTTCATGATGGATATAATTCATAATGGGGTGTGAAACATCATGTAATGGATAATTTGGGAAGTTGGAGTTAGAGATGAGAGATTAGACTTAGATCAACTTGATTCTTAGCTTGGATTCTTAGTTTTGATTCTTTCATTGTTATTCTTTCATGCTTTGTCATTTGACTATTGTAATATAATTTGAGATTGATATATTGTGTGAGCTCACATATGTCATTTGTCGTTCAACTCTTCACATGTTGTATTGTTTTTCCCTTATGCAATTTCGATGCTTTCCTAGATTAGTTTCATTTCAGAAATTTAGATTAGAGTACTTCTACTTTAGTTTTGCATATATAGTGTGTGTGCTTCATAAGCCTACGAACCTCGGATTGACAAATTAAATAGTTGGGCAAGTACTACAACGGAATTAAACGACAATATTTCTACCTAACACGTATCATTATGGTTGATGTAGTCATGTTCTTTCTCTTATCAACCTCTTTCTCTTTAATTCTATTGACATTTTTCCTTCATCAAAAGGGCTTGTTGCTTGACGTCAATTTTTCCTTCATATATCAATTTTCCTTATTCCATAATTAATAAACCACAGAGAGGGTCAAAGGGATAATCCTTACCATCATCTTTTATGGAGGTCCCATTGGCATGGAATGTAGACTAGAAGACATTATACAATGCTTTCAAAACCATCTGGATTAGTTATATTAGTTGACCATCCTTCTTAGGAAAATACTTTCCACATTCACCCAACTTCCATTGAAGTTCCTTCACATGGAACAAATAAATGAGAGAGAGAGAGAGATAAACTTTTCCAATCTACATAGCCTAATTTTTGTTGGTTTTAACAAACTGAGTCTTCAACTTCTTCCATAAAATGTTTTGGTAGTTGATCCCACTTGTATAAAAGTGAATCCCTCTAGAGATGTTGGTTATTATGACTCCTACAACCTCATCCTTGTTCTCGATGATGACAAACATATACTATTCATCCTTTCAATTTAGAACAAAAGTTTTTGTACACTGCCACAATGATTTACTCTTCAACAATGTTATAATATCTTATTTCCAAATTCAATAATTGTGGTCATTTAGAATCACAAACTGTGTCTTATAACTCATAACGTTGATCCAATGATCTAAACCCAAATTTAGTCTACAAGTCAAAACCCTAATTCAACCTATGAGACACATATGACTTGTATGGAGTGTGTCTAACTAAAAACCTCCAAAACACTTGTAGACCACATTCTAGATCTCAAACCACTAACTCTAATACCATGTTGGAGAATAATAAAATTAGGTATATCAAATAGCTAGTATTCCAAGAAGGAGGTGATGTTTAAAGAAATTGTTAGAACATTTAAGTACAATTGAGCATAGTTCATCACAGATATCATAAATTCATGACATCACTTATTCATGTTTATATTGACCCACAAGGATATCTTATAGAGCACCAAGATGTACCCAACTCCTTTGAAGTGAACAAGATGAGGTCCACACATATTGGTGAAGTCACGTAATAATATTCTTGATTTCTTCCTTGTTCAATAGTTGATTGTTAATTCCTAAATGCCTAACTAGTCGAATTCTTAATTGTCCATCTATTTAATTTTTCAATCAACTATTTTAACTACTATCCCCTATCTATCTAAAAAATATAGAGAGATGTGATGAAATTGCATACTCCGATGTTCCAACAAAGCTAAGCCTAGAATGTCACTTTCTTCCAAAATTCAACACTACTCAAACTTATGTCTCTATCATAATGATGGGCTCAACTAGAATTTGAGGTACATCAAACACCAATGACCTTTCTTGAGAGCCCCTCTTACCTAGCTCAGAGTTTTCTCCCACTAACATTGCATTGAGACAGATCACCATATTTCCTAAGAGCATCATATTGGTGGATCTACACCTTAGAGCTTGAAACTAAGGCCATTGTGTAGTCAAATTCTCCCTCATCTATTAGATCCTTAGGATTTTTTTGACTCTTAGATATTCACTCGGTTCTCTCCAAACACCCCTATCTTATGAGAACCAATACTCTTCCTCTAGGGGATGTATGAACTTTTCCAATGGTTGACCATAGGCAAGTTATCCATAGAAACATTTGATTAGGTCTTACTTCTAGTGCTTTGACACTAAAAGGCATCATGGCCAAAACCCAAACTCACACAATAGAAACACAAGACATTATAGATCGAGTGATTCCCATGACCTCATGCCCAACAAACATTTTTTTATGACCTTGAGTGTTAGAAATGCTTCATCATAGCTTCAAAATTCAATCAAGGAACCTCCTCCATCATGATCCTCTTCATTATTTCCCCATCTCATTGCAATGGTTCTTCCCTTATTCTAGGTTTTGCTTCTCTTTATGTATTCCTTGAGATGTGTTTTCACGTTTCTTTTTTTCTATATATTATTTTCTAATGTTTTTCCCTTTTCTCTTATATTATTATTTTAAATATTGAAAATTTTAACCTTAAATAAATATTAAATCAAATCAAATATTAAAAATGATAGCAAATAAATATTCAAATGATCATTCTTGTGATTATAACATCCTAATAAATGTAATTATCATTTCTTACATCCGTGGGGACATCAAGTGAGGCCCAATAATATCTACAAAGGATTAACCAATTGAGCTATATAATAATATCTACAAAGGAAACCAACTAGAATACTTATAGTTATATGCATTACCTTCTGAAGTTTAGCTCCATAGGTTAGTGAACCTTCTAGCTTACACATCTCCTTCAAGTTTCTTCAATTTCAAATTTAGGTCCTTAGTCTTATACCAACATGTCTTCTCCATTTATCCTAGTTTCCTACAACAAAGGTAGGTATTCTTCTTTCTACCCTTTTTAGTGGAAGTCTAATCACCACATTGCTTATCATTATGGTTGATACAGTCATGTTCTTTCTCTTATTAACCTCTTTCTCTTTAATTCTATTGATATTTTCCCTTCATCAAAAGGTCTTATTGCTTGACGTCAAGTTTGCCTTCATATATCAATTTTCCTTGTGCCCTAATTAGTGAACCACAAAGAGAGTCAAAGGACTAGTCCTTACCATCAACTTTTATGGAGGTCCCACTGGGATGGGATGTCAACTAGAAGACATCATACAATGTTGTCATATTCATCTAGATTAGTTATATGAGTTGACCATCCTTCTTGGGAAAATCCTTTCCACACTCACCCAACTTCCATTGAATTTCCTTCACAAAGGATAAATAGTATTTAATTATTGAGAGAGAGAGAGAGAGAGATCAACTTTTTCAATCTACATAGCTTGACTTTCGTTGGTTTTAACAAATAGAGTCTTTGATTCCATTTTAATTAATAATATGCCCTGGATGTGAATACGATTATGGAGTAAAAACAACATACAATTAATGCATAAATATGTACATTTTGAGAAAACACAATTAACATAAACATATATGTTACTCAACAAAATAATACACATACCAAGAACACTTATCTTTTAATGGTAAGTCACCATCTGCATGCAGACCTCAGACGTTCCTCCTAGCCATAGACTTTGTTGTTCAAATACTCTCAACAAAATGTCACCCCCAAGCTAGGGCTATGACTCCACCAAGGAAAAGGATCCTAAGACAAACTAAGGTCTGACAAAAACTCAATAAAGAACAGGCGCATGTGCCAACTCCAACAACAATTCCCATCTCACAACCTCTCATTCCCCACAACTTGTCCCACCCTAGGAACTGTACCCATTGTCTGCTCAAGAGTCCTTCGGTTGTCCCACTTTCCTTCAAGGGCTTCAACAATAGGCCATCTAGGAAGTCTCATAATTTTATGGCACCTAGAACACAAGGTTTCTCAAGAGTTCAACACCCACTAGATTAGCACACATGGAGACTATTCCTAGAAGTTCTCTCACCCAAGGAGAATGTTCCACAGGCCTGACAACCTGCTTCTTCAACCCATACCACCAAGGATTTAGGGTAACCAGCTTCAACTTCCACTCTCGAGATAAGATACGGATGATGGATGGCATCATTGAGATAATGATGGAAGAATGACAAGAATCCTTGAGAATTACACTAATTCCCAACAATATATTTGCATGTTCTTAACTTGACACTTGCAACCTTATGATCTAAATTTGTCTCCACTTGGTGACTCATTCCCAACCTTTAGTAACTTAGGATAACATAATATTACATAAAAATTTAGGAATTAGGAATAATATTATTTTATTCCTTGGCTTAATCCCCCTTGACTTATCCCCTCTTCCTAGAACTTAGCTTGATTTCCCTCTCATGGATTCCTATCCCCCTATACTCTTTGATTTGACTGGTCTACAACAATGATGTATTTTATTAATATTATGAGTGATTACATATTACAATGATAGGATTGTTGGCCTTTTAGCATCTAGGATCTTCGGCCTAATAATCACATAGGCACTATGACCCAAAACATCCTGGATCACTACCCTATAAAGAATTTGTACATTTACAATTGAGGTTCAACCTAGGGGTATCACAATCCTCTCCCCCTTATTTTTTCACTGTCCTCGGTGCATTATATACAATGTAAAATTAAAAATCTTCAAAAATGTCCAAAATTATGTAGGTATTATTGTTACATGGTGTCCTCATGCTCCTCATGTCGCATCTGCAAGACTTATAATAGGTCTCCTGGACCTCACTTGCTCCAAGTCCTTGTCATTGAAGATTGTTTCCTTCTGGTGATCTTCTTTCCAAGTTTCCACTTCATGTATTCATTCTTCATTTGTAAGACATTTCCTATATTTCATAGAGCTTCCTCAAGAAATAATTCATCTCACTGTTTTTTCTGGCACACCCTTATGATTCTAGCCACCATGTCATACACATTCTTGAGTTACCCCTTCCTTGTTGCACTCACCCTTCCAGGATCAGAAATCCCTTCTCTACAACACAATCCTTCGACGATCCATCTTGCCAAGTATTTCACACACAAGGAGAGCAACACCAACTCATCACTAGACCTCCATTAATGATCTGCAATCTATAGAAATCATAAGGCTCTAATGTCCAAACAATAGTCTTTCTTCCTAAAATTTCCAGATTCAATAACCATGATCTCATATGTATCACACACATACATTCATCATGACATAATGTCATAACAATTACATTTAGAAATTCAAATTTGTTTCATAAGGAACTTCAAATTTTTTTAATGTATGAGATTCCATCTCATAATTTCTTGGCTCTTTGCAACAACATGCATCGATATTTATTATGGATTTTAGCAATGTCATACTTGAGACCATTTTTACTACATTACTCCTAGATTGCATTCAACCAAACATATTGTTAGTATTTCTTGTACAATATACTTCCATTGCCACAATTACAAAAATTCACAAAGTGATCTCAGAATTGTTTACAATTAACACATCAATCACTTCCATCAATCCATCTATTAACTGGAATTGTTTGCACATGCATTATAAACTATCATGATTTTCTCCATTTAAGCATCAATATTTTCATTAATCTATTCCTTGATAGATTTCTCATGTAGTCCATCCTCATGTGACTACTTCAACCTGCAACTCTTTCATTGCAATATCTAACAGCTCTTGAAATGTTCTCAACCTCATGATTTAGTAGTAATTTCATCATTTCAGTTGTTAGCATAATCTTTTCTACGAAATATAGTATATGCATGCATTCCCCAAAAATGCATTCCATAATGCCTTAAATCATACACAACTCTATCTTAGCATGCACAAGTGCAATTATACCACTTTCACATTTTCATAATCTATTCATGCATACTTATTCAATGCACTCTTGAATTGATTTCAGAATACCACATATCTAGTTTATGCATCCCACCATTGTGAATTAGAAGGTATGGCCAATGCCTCAACAAAACATCCATACACTTCCTAATGCTTGATCAACCATTCGGATTCCTTCCTTTTCAACTCAAACACTACACCAAGAATATAATTCTTTGGTGCTCTTCAGTGTTGGAAAAAAGGTTGCAATCCAAACATCATAAGCAGGAAGATCATATGATACTTGTGTGGCACTATAGCATGTCCATAACCAACCATGTCATGGCCTCACACATGGATAGATTTGTTGGAATTCACTTCTATAACAAGTTTCTATCTCTTGTATTTCTATGGTTATTAGTTCATAACCAACAATCTTGACATATTGTTATGTCATATAAATACATTCAAAAGCTAAACAACTTATATAGCTATCACATGCACTGGCCTTTACCATACCAAATGGTATATCATTTCAATAAATGTATTCAAAACACATAATAATATCACTTCAAAAGTTAAAATATGTCTGAGGGAATTCTTACATAAATTCTCTTCAACACTCATGTAACATAGGTACATCAAATTCATACATGCACAACTATATTTTAGTTCATTTGATGCCACCTGATTGGCTATTGACTTGTAGAAGCTTACAAGTTTCCCTTATTAGCCTTATGTTCAATAATTAACCCTCCTTATTGTCCTCATATGGATGGCTATCAGTAGTAACATCATCATCAACACTTCCAGCTGTGCAATGAGTTTCTTTTTTCCTAGGCACAATAGTCATGATTAGCAACTTTCAACTATCATTACCTCAATATTCCATATATAACAATGGACTATTCTTAGTCTACAAACATGTTATATGTACTCTCAATACTTTCACATGCACTAATGCATATCTATATTCACTAAGAATGCATCCTTAGCATGCCCATAGGTGCACATGCATTGGACCAACTTCTTGTGCTATATATGGATGTCCAACATGCCATATCATAATTGCTGCTACAATAACTGTAGCAACCTCTTTCATTGTTTACAACTCTCTTTGTTTTTCCTAGCTATCCTCAAGTATCACCGTATTCCTGTATCCTTTTGTACTCTTACTAAAATCATTCTGAATGATTTTTTTCTTCCCTAAGCACTTTTCCATCCAAACTGCTCTTGGTCATTTTATATTTCCAGCCATACAGTCTTATTGACTTTGTAACTTCAACATCTATCTACTTTATTGGACCAAATTGATTCAGCCTTGTCTTGACTGAGCGCTTCAACACTTTTGGTGCATGTACCATTCACTTATCCTTGCTTATCCAATTGGGTCTCAATATTTACTTCCTTAATCAAATTTTCATCATACTATCATTTTGAATATATGTCCTATTCTTCCTTTGGCTTCATAGAAACTACCTTGGAAGGATTCAACTTTATTTTTCATCCTATATCGGGAATATAACCATTTTTTTCCTTCCTCATGTGTCTTCTTTGACTTGTTATTACATTCTACATGGAAATGTACTTAGTACCTTTGAAATTCACTCACCATTATTTATATGCATCAAAAATCCCTTTCATTGTTGTCATCATTCTTGAGTACTGCAATATACTCCAACTAGCTTGACATCTACCCCATGGTACCTTTTTCCATTATATCAATATGTTCAAGGAATTGGATCATACCTAGAATTATTTTTCCATTGATGGAATACCCTTCCTTTAAGTCTGACCACATCCTTCTAAACAAGTCCTTCACATAATGCTTGTTTTACGCATCTATTGGCACTCTTCAACATACATGCACCTTCATTACTTCACCCCTAAAGTTTTGAAATTCATTCCACATTTCCACTGCACTACTCTGATAATAATAATGGAGGAACTAATCCAAAAATGCATAACTGATCCTCGGAGACATGTAACTTATCTCCATGTTGACACTCGGTCTCTCTTTATCAGAAGACCAACTTCCTGAATTCTCTCTTTATCAGAAGACCAACTTCCTGAATTCTCAACACCTTCATGATATCTTAACTTCTTTTCATTTATGGCCTTTATTCATCTTATGAATAAACTTGACATAACACTCTTTCTTTGAGTGTCTCTTCTTGTCCTTGATACCAAGTCCAAACTCTTTCACTGCTATATAATCATCCTTCAAGCTTTCATGTTTTTCAGCCTCACGTGCACCCACTACACATGCATTATCATAAATTATAGATGGAATTTATTAATTAACATCCAAAATTTTATACGCACAATTATCATAAAGAATTATTTTCCCACATTAAAATTTCTTTGGAGGTCTTCCAAACTTCTCCATGCCCCAAGATGACTAGTCCTTGAAACTTCCTAAAGAAACCACATGCACATTTTGAAAATATGCACCTTCTTGATTCCTCATATCTTCATATTGTTGTGAATCTACTCTAATATATCGGTAACCTTAATATATTTAAAATATGCATGCAACACAATTTATTATACAAAAGAATAATTCTAAAATTTTGGATAAAGCATGCATACTTTTGCCCATTTAAGTGCACTAGAAATATTCCTTATGACTTCCTTGTGATTTATGTTATTCCTTAAATAGGTCTAGGTGAATAAATGGATTCTTCCATCCAATACCTTTCCAATGACAATTTCCTTTTCCCATTATTATTTCTGAGCAACACATTATAACCATTTGAACACTACCCATTTACTCTCTTTTTTACACATTTTTCATTCTAGTATAATCAATCCCAAACACCAAATTTTGCTACTTGTAGAAGTAAAACTGTTAGGAACTGGAGAAACATTTGTATGAGACATAGATAATAAATATGAAAGAGAATTCATAAAAAAATTCATATTTTCAATCCAATTCTCTAATAAAAAACTGCAACAATCTGGAAATGGCAACTTTGTTTTTTTTCACCCCTTTTTCCAGACTTAGAAGTTTTTAGCCAAACTGTGCACTTTTGGGAAAACTTCACTAAAAGAAAGATTTTTAGCTTGATGAGTAGAATTTTTTTTTACTAAATCAATTTTTCCATATTTTCCATGTGGGGACTCTTTTCCTCCTATGAAAATCCCAAAATCCCCAAACAGTGACTCATAATAGTGGATTTTTTCCTCTTTCGACACCTCCACTACAAACTCCTTAGAACATGGCAAATCCCTTCACATGATATTCTAATTTATTCTTTTATGAAACTGTGTATAAGTTTCAACAATGATTGTGCTCCTGCCATTGAGCTTGATCTTGATCTTCAAAAATAGGTGATTTACATTTTTTAGAAAATCAGAGCATAATTTGCCAATGTCCCTCTCTGGCATTTCTATAGCCCTCCTTACTTCGGATACAACCCAAAATTTACATTCCAATCCAACTTAATTTTCTCCATTTAATGTGGTATCTTTGATGACACAACTACTGATGTGAAATTTTGTGTCAACGTGTCACCCTGAGGTGATGCCATGTCATCCTCCTAGTCTTCATGGCCCTGCCTCATCAGTATTCAATACCTTCTCTCTCTTATTTCCATTTAGACTGACCTTAAACACTAATAAAATATTAATATTCTATGGCCCCACCTGAATAGATGACACACTTTTGACCCTAGATGGGACAAGGGTCCCACCTTGACTATCAAAGTTCCATGTGGAGCCCCTTCATTGGTCATGGGAATGGGAGAGTCCCATTCCACACCTTTACCTTGGCATACGCAAACTTGCATGTCTCCCAGATATGGAAGTTGATATTTGGAGATATCAATGGTGGAGAGGCCATGTCACATCCCAAAATTTCCTGAGGTTTAACAAATCCCTTGGGTCACGACAATGTTTTCTCCATGCAACATGGCATGATCTGAGTGGTGTCGCATGGTAAAGGGATGAAAGAAAAAACCTCTTCTCCCCCATGCAACATTAGTTTATGGTACTGGATATACCATTGTCTCACATAGCCCCCCCACATCACCTGCCAACATGCCACTAACTTCCACTGTGGACCTTCCACCATGGTATTCCATGTCATGTCTCCCACATCACCTCCATGTCATGTTGACATCACGTATGAAAAATACTCAAATTTTCCAGAATTACATAAATTTCAATTTTTTTCCCAAGCCACCACAAAATTCTGAAATTAATCTCATTATAGACAATTTCATCCCTACAAATAACTGGTTACCTCCACACACGATTGATTAATATTTATGGGCATGAATTTCACTTGAATTCACTCAGAAATTGGGGATTTTTACACAATTTTTCCCAACCTTTCCATGGTTACTCTGCAATTCCAAAATTTGACCAATTACAAGCCCGAAATTTCTCAGATTGAGATTAAAATTAGGGATTTTTAATCCCTGGGATCAATTCTTTCAAATTCCTCATGAAGTTTCCCAATTCCATGGGAATAATTTTGACAAACATGTTTCATAAATCCTTTGAAATTTAATTTCTACAATTCAACTTCTGCATGCTGTCATATGGCCCCATTCAAGCTCAATATTGAACCTGTGGCTCTGATACCACAATGTATGTTCTTGTTTATTTTGAGAACAACATGAAGGAAGAAATATAACATATATATAACAAGGAAATACACAAAGATATTGCAAGGAAAACAATAATACAGTAAAAATCAACTTTTATTAATGATTGTTTGGAATACAAAAGGCTGTAAAATGAAAATCACACAAGCTAGCTAGAATGGTGGTAGCATATCTTTGAAGAGAGATGTGTCAGCTATGCTCATTCAAAAGAATTTGATTACAATGAGGCTCCAAAGGACTTTTTAACATAAATAATAAATGAGAAAACCCTAAACATCCAAAACCCCAACCCCAGAAGATGAAACACCAAAAGGTTTGTGGGCCCCAATGGAGGCAGTTGATATGTCAACTTTCCGAGGGCGTAAATTTTGCATACGAACTCTGTTTGGGGCACTCTGTACCTAGTTGAAAAGGTATATCCGAGGAGTATACTTTCTGAATGGATCAATACATCCTAACAAGTATCTATTGGGAATTTCCAAGTCAAAACATTGTCATTTAGGGCCTCAAAATGGCCTTAGAAGTTTGGGACCTGAAGAACTGTAGAAAAAATTGCTAAGGTGGAAAATGTAATTTGTGCCAATGGAACAAGTGGGAGACCACCAATGTACACCTGGATAAATCATCCCCCCTTAGGAAGCAATGGTATCCATTACGTCAATTTCCTCCATGAGATGGGGAAACTTTTGTTGAATCTGAATCTTGGTGAGCCACTTGCCCTGATGAAAAAATTTCCCTGCTTTGAAGACCCAATAGAGTTGGATGTTTTGTTGGTGGGCGACCTTCATCTCGGTGTCCATGATTTGATTAAATGATTCCTACTCAATGCATTTAGGATTGAGTTCTATAGGCACCAAGTGCTCAACCACGTCTGAAGTGTCTAGGAGAGGTGGAAAATATGGTCGAAGTTGTTCCACATTAAATACCAAGTGCAATCCAAGGAAAGGAGGAATACTTAATTCAAAATCATTCTCACCCAAAACCTTGGTGATGGTGTAAGTCTCGTATTAGAGTGGGCGTATCTTGCGATGGGGTCCTACGAGGCACTCTTTCTGCAAATGCAACCATACCTTATCTCCCACCTCAAACTTGTGTGGTACTCGATGTTGATCATGGTGTTGCTTATACTTGGAATTGGATTTCTGCAAAATATCATGAATGTTTCATTCAATGTGATAGATTCACTCAACAAATTTGGTTGTTTGATCAACCTCAGTCTCAACGTGGGAGGACTCTTCCTGTGCAGCTGCAAGGAGCAGAGCTATGTCAATGGGAGCCAATGGCTAGAACCCCAAGCACACCTGAAAATGGATATGGCCAATAGAGTTGTGGAGGGATCTATTGTAGCTATGTTGAACATACGAAAGGATTTCATCCCATGTGCATGGATGTTTGGAATTGTATATCCTTGGGATATGGGAAATCATCCTATTGACTAACTTTGATTGTCCATCAGTCTATGGGTGGAGGGCAATCGATTTGGTCAACTTGGTGTCCATCATCAACCATAGTCTGGAACAAAAAGTGCTCAAGAACCTATTGTATCGATCTGAGATAATGGTTCATGGGAGACAAAAAGGAAACCAAACATGTTCAAAGAAGAGCTTGGCGATGGCCTCGACTATGATTCTCTTCTTGCATTGTGCGAAAATTACCATCTTAGAGAATCAATCAATGACCATGAAGACACAATTGTTCTCATTCTTGGTTGAAGGCATATTGAACATGTAATCCATGGATATGGACTCCCAAGGCCTATCTGGTGTAGGAAGAGGGGTGTATAACGCCTGTTTCTTGATGGAGGGATTGGAAATGGCAAAGACAATGAAAAATTTTATGTACTTGAGGACATCTTATCGAAGCTTCAACCAATAAAAATTCTTTTGTAGTACTACCATTGTTTTGTCTACACCAAAATGTCTTGTTGCCCATTTGTATTGAGATTCCTAGATCAACTTTGCACACTCGCTTGAAGGAACACATAGATGGCTTAGATGGCATAGTAATCCGTGCTGGAGATGAAAGTCTATAATTTTTTTCCTGTGCTTAATGTCTGATAGAAAGCAACAAAGTCAAAGTCATTATTGTATAATTGTGGCCACCTAGACATCTCATCTCACAGGAGTTAAGAATTGTGGTTAGTTCTACAACTGGGGGTTGACTGAGGGGTCAATTGAGGAAATATGTGACATGGTTGGTGCTACCATTCTTATACTTGATGTTCAAGTGGAATTTCTACAAGTACGTAGACCACTTCTTATGGAAGTCATTCTACAACTTTCCTTGTGTCTGCATGAATTGCATAGGCTTATGATTAGTGTGGATGATCGTTTCCTTCCCTAGAATGTAATGCTTCCACTGTCGACATGCCTACATAATGGAGTACATCTATTTGTCATAGGCGAGGTATCTACGAAGAAAATTAGATAGTATTTCATTTTGATAGGCTATCATATGTCCATGATGAGTGAGGACTGCATTGATAGCATAATCTAAAGCATATGTCTCAATCTCAAATGGATGTTGTAGGTCTGGCATAATAAGGACTTGTGTTGAGTAGAGGTAAAATTTCAAATTATCGAATGATTTATGTTGGGATGCAACCCACAAAAACTTGGCCTTTGATCCACCCTTGATCACCGGGCTTAGGGCCCAAGTGATATGAGAGAAACCCAACATAAACTTGTGGTAGAAGTTGGCGAGGCCCAAGAAGATGAGGAGCTCAGTCATTGTCTTTGGGGCCAACCAATCGCGGGTGGCTTGGATCTTGGTTGGATCCACATGCACACCATACTCATCCACAATGTACCCCAAATATTGGATTCTCTACATGCCGAAGGAACACTTCTCCAAATTGGCATATAACTTGTGTTGTCGTACGGTGCCCAAGGCCTGCTGAAAATGCTTCAAATGTTCCTCCCAAGTTTTGTTGAAGATGAGGATGTCATCCAGATATATGACCACAAAGTATTTTTTGAATAGCCACAATATGTCATCCATCATATTCATGAATGTGGTTGGGGCATCAGTCAAGCTGAAAGGCATGACCAACCACTCAAAGAGACCTTCTTTAGACTTGAAGGTTCTTCCATACATCAATTTTCTCAATCGACCCCTGGTGGTAGCCTGAATTCAAATCAATATTACTGAAAAACTTGGCTCCCTTAATCTAATCGTGAAGATCATCAATATGAGGTATTGGGTATTGGTATTGTTCAGGGATCTGTAATCAATGGAAATTCGCCATGTCCCATCCTTCTTTTGTACCAAAAAAATTGGTCTCCCTCAAGGTGAGGAGCTTGGTCTGATGTGGCCCTTCAAAATTAGCCCTTGGATATGGTAGTTTATTTCTTCATTCTCCATAGCATAACTCCTATACACAAGGTCGTTGGGTAGAGGAGCAGTGGGGGTCAAATCAATTGAGTTCTTTACTTGACAGTGTACAAGAACCCCAATAGGTGAGGAAAATATGTCTTTGTTCTCTTCTACTATCTTGTCCACCTGCCGCTACTATGTAGAAAAATCTTGTCTAGAGGTTTTGGTGGTTGCAATGACCTTCCGTTCATCTTCCGACCAAACCATAAAGAGGAAAAATATCCTGGTTTGAGAGACAACCTTTATACACTACTTCACATAAATCAAAGAGATCGTTGTAGTTGGGACTACCTCCGATACCTTATAGATTTGATCTCCCAAAGTAATAATGAAACTACAGGGCCTAGACTCATAAACATCATGATGCTTCCACATATATGGTTTTCCTAAAAAAAATCACAAACTTCAAGGGGGAAACATCACACAATACCTTGTCTTTGAAGGGTTTGATTCCATAGTGTAGGAGGCATTGTTGGTTGACGCAAATGTCCCTTCCTTGGTTGAGACAATTGATAGTGTATGGATGAGGATATGGAATCATTATCAGATTAGGTTCTTCTCGCTACCACTGTCAACGATGAAATGGAGTGGGGTCCCCTTCACCCACATCTGTGAGTGGAAGAGGCACTCCTTTTCTTTAGGATCCTCTGGTTCCTCTGGTTGGACTTTCGTGGTAGTGATGGTTACACTGGGTTTTGCATCAATGTTCTTTTTTCTAGTTCTGAATCATAATCTGAGTTAACATCCAAACCTAAGGCTTTCATCTCAGCCAACAATGATTTTTTGGAGCAAAATTCATCAATATTGTGCCAAGGTATTTTGTGAAATTCACACCACTTTCCAGTGTCCTTCTTCAAGTTCCCATTACACTTCTTTATCGATGTCTTGAACTAGTTGCCCTAGGACTGGCCATCCTTTCTCTTTCCTTTTCCCTGGGATTTAGGTCCACCCTTACTAGGATTTTGTTGCGATGGGTTTATAGAAACAAAATATCGCTTATTATTTTTCTTTAACTTATGCTTGATCTTGACAACATATCGGTAAGTGACTCCCAGTGAGGCAATGTCCAAGAAATCCATATTTGTTTGGATGTACCTGTGTAGGCCACTGTGGTACTTTGAAACCAGGTGTCACTCAGAGTCTTTAATACCAAGATTTGTGTGCAAGGTATGGAATATGTTGTTGTACTCTGGCATCATTTGGTCTCTCTCCTAATGCAAAGTTGTCCATATCATGTACTGATCATCATAGTTTCCAATAGAGTAGTATTTCTCTTGGAGAAGATAAAAAAAGCCGCCCAAGTGGGTTCTGGCCCAAAAATTGCAGAATCATCCTCGACATGTTGCTCCCAGTAAGTCTCCCACCAATCTATGACTTGGGGAAGGGCCTTAAGGAGCGCGAAGATGAGTTTTTCATTGTTGGAAAAACTTTGGACAAAGAATGAATGCTCTAGCAAACTTAACCATTTTTCCAAAGCATTGACGTATATATGGACTTCAAATAAAGGAATATCAAATTTAAATTGTACCTTAAAGGGTGTCACACCTTCAAAGTGATTTTTGGTTGAAGGTGCCTTTGTTGGCAGTCATCGAAGCATCTAAGCGAAATTATCCAGCATCTCATTCCTCTAACATGCAAGGAATTACTCAAGCAACAATTTGATAGGATCTCCTGCTCCGTCATCCCTCTTTTCTTCCACCATGGGATGTTGCATGGGAAAGAGAGAGAGGTTGTCCTCAAGAGAAACAAGATCAATACCCAACTCTCTATACCCTAACCTCATCGGGGACATGCACTAAGAATGACAAGGAGAAGATTTCTTTGATACCATTGATCCATATTATTGAGAATGACATGAAGGAAAAAATATAAAATCAATATAACAAGGAAATACATAGAGATATTGCAAGGAACAAAATAATACATTAAAACTTAGATTCTATTAATGATTGTGTAGAATGCAAAAGACTGTAAAATGAAAAGCACACAAGCTAGCTAGAAAGGTGGTAGCTTATCTATGAAGACACATGTGTCGGCTACGCTAATTTGCAATAAAATGATTACAATGAGGCTCCAAAGTCCTTTTTAACATAAATAATAAATGAGAAAACACTAAAAATCCAAAACCATTACTCCAAAAGATGAAACACCAAAAGGTTTGTGGGCCTCGATGGGGGTAGTTGATACGTCAACTTCCCAAGGGTGCAACTTTTTCATACAAACTCTATATGGGACCCTGTAAGAAAGGTATATCCCAAGAGTACACATTTTGAATGTACCAATACATCCCAACAAGAGTCGATTGGACGTTTCCAATTCAAAAAAATGTCTTTTAGGGCCTCAAAATGACCCTGGAAGTTCAAGACCCAAAAAACTATAGAAAAAACTACTAAGATGGAAATTGCAATTTTATCCAATGGAATAGGTGGGTGGCCACCAATTTCCACCTAGATCAATGTAGCATCCCTATCCCCAAGATGGGACATGCTACAAAAAAATTCTCTTCTTTGATACCATTTTAATTAACAATATGAATTGCATATGAATACAATTAAATGCAGTACAAACAACATAAAATTCATGCATATATATGTAAATTTTCAACAAAGATAATCAACACAAACATATACATTAATCATAAGAATAATACACATAAAAATAACACTTTTATTTTAATTATAAGTCACCAACTGCATGCAGACCTCAGACGTTCCTCCCAACCACAAAATTTATTGTTCATATATTCTCACCCTCGATCTGGGGCTATGAATTTACCAGGGAAAAGGCTCCTAATCCAAACTAAGTTATGATAAAAACTCAACAAAGAACAGGCACATGCGCCAACTCCAACAATAATTTCCAACTCATAACCTCTCATTCCCCATAGCTTATCCCACCCCAGGAAGTGTACCCATTCTCTTCTCAACAATCCTTTGGCTGTCCCACTTCCCTTCCAAGGCTTTAGCAACAAGCCATACAGGAAATCTCATAGCTCTATGGCATCTGGAACACAAGGTTGCTCAATATTTCAACACCCACTAGCCTAGCACATAGGGAGACTATCCCCAACAATTATCGCACCCAAGGAGAATGCTTCGCAGACTTGACAACCTACTTCTTCAACCTAGACCACAAAGGATTTATAGGGTAACCAACTTCAACTTCCACTCTCTAGCTAAGGTATAGATGATGGATGTCACCATTGAGATAACGATGGAAGAATGACAAGAATCCCTGAGAATTATAATTCCCAACAATATATTTCCATGCTCTTAACTTGACACTTGTCACCTTATGATATAGATTTGCCTCCACTTGGTGACTCATTCCCAACCTTTAGGAACTTAGGATAACATAATATTACATAAGACTTTAGGACTTAGGAATAATATTATTTTATTCCTTGGCTTAATCCCCCTTGACTTATCCCCTCTTCCTATACCTTAGCCTCCTCTCCCTCTCGTGGATTCCTAGCCCCCCATACTATTTCGTCTGACTTGGTTTGCAACATTGATGTATTTTTTTAATAATACGAATGATTACATATTACAATGATAGGCTTGCTGGCCTTTTATCATCTAGTCTCTTTGGCCTAATAATCACATAGGAACTATGGCCTCAAAACATATATAAAAAGGCACTCTAGCCCAAAACATCTCGGCTCACCGACCTATAAAGAATATGTACATTTACAATTTGGGTTCAACCTAGGGGTATTATAGTCTTCAACTTCTTCCAAAAAATATTTGGGTAGTTGATCCCACTTGTATGAAAATGAATCTCCTAGATATGTTGGTTGTTATGACTCCTACAAACTCATCCTTGTTCTCATCAATGAAAAACATCTATTGGTCATCCTTTGGATCTAGAACCATAGTTTTCGTAAACTGCCACAATGCTTTACTCCTCAACAATGTTTCAATATCTTGTGTCCAAATTCCATAATTTTGGTTATTTAGAATCACAAACTCTGACTTAGAACTCATAACGTTGATCTGATGATCTAAACCCAAATTTAATCTATAAGTAAAAACCCTAAGTCAACCTACCAGACATATATGACTTGTATGGAGTGTGTCTAACTAACAAACTCCACAACACTTATATACAATATTCTAGATCTCAAACCACCAACTCTAATACCATGTTGAATAATAAGAAAATTAGGTATATCGAATAGCTAGTATTCCAAGAAAGAGGTGGTATTTAAAGACATTGTTATAACATTGAAGTGAAATCAAGCATACTTCATCATAGATATCGCATATTCATGAAATCACTTGTTCATGTTTATATTGACTCATTCCCCACAACTTTTCCTACCCCAGGAAGTGTACCCCTTCTTTTCTCAATAGTCCTTCGAATGTCCCCCTTCCTTTCTAGGGCTTAAAAAACAGGACGTCCAGGAAGTCTCAGAGCTCTATGGCACCTAGAACACAAGGTTTCTCAAGAGTTCAACACCCACTAGCTTAGCACATAGGGAGACTATCCCTAGAAATTATCCCACCCACGGAGAATGATTCATTGGCCTGATAACCTGCTTCTTCAACCTATACCACCAAGGATTTACAGGGTAACCAAATTCAACTTCCACTCTCTAGCTAAGGTACAGATGATGGATGGCATCATTGAGAGAATGATGGAAGAATGACAAGAATCCTTGAGAACTACACTAATTCCCAACAATATATTTGCATTCTCTTAACTTGACACTTGTCACCTTATGATCTAGATTTGAATCTACTTGGTTACTCGTTCCCAACATTTAGGAACTTAGGTTAACATAATATTACATAAGACTTCAGGACTTAGGAATAATATTATTTTATTCCATGGCTTAATCCCCCTTGACTTAGCCCCTCTTCCTAGACCTTATCCTCCTTTCCATCTCGTGGAGTCTTATCCCCCCATACTCTTTCGCCTGACTTGGTCTATAGTAGTGATGTATTTTATTAATATAGGAGTGACTACATATTAAAATGATAGGCTTGTTGAACTAATAATCACATAGGCACTCTGACCTCAAAACATATATACAAAGGTAATTTGGCCCAAAACATCTCAGCTCACTAGCCTATAAAGCATATGTACATTTACAATTAGTTTTTGGCCTAGGGGTATTACAGTCCTCAACTTTTTCCAGAAAATGTTCGGGTGGTTGATCCCACTTGTATGAAATCCAAAATCCCTAGAGATGTTCGTTGTTATGACTCCTACAACCTCATCCTTGTTCTTGTCAATGACAAACATCTATTGGTCATCCTTTGGATCTAGAACCATAGTTTTTGTACACTACCACATTGCTTTACTCTTCAACAATGTTTCAATATCTTGTGTCCAAATTCCATAACTATGGTCATTTAAAATCACAAACTCTGGCGTAGAACTCATAATGTTGTTCTAATGATCTAAACCCAAATTTAATCGACAAGTCAAAACCCTAAGTCAACCTACCAGACATATATGACTTGTATGGAGTGTGTCTAACTGACAACCTTACAACACTTGTAAACCACATTCTAGATCTCAAACCACCAACTCTAATACCATGTTGGAGAATAAGAAAATTAGGTATATCAAATTTGCTAGTATTCTAAGAAATAGGTGGTGTTTAAAGATAATATTGCAACATTTAAGTACAATTGAGCATAGTTCATCATAGATATCACATATTCATGACATCACTTATTCATGTTTATATTGACCCATACGACCATCTTATATAGCACCAAGATGTACCCAACTCCTTTTAAGTGAACAAGTTGAGGTCCACATAGATTGGTGAGGGAACATAATAATCTCCTTAATTTCTGCCTTGTTCACTAGTTGATTGTTATGTTCTAACTTCCTGACTAGTGGAATGCTTAATTGACCATCTATTTAATTTTTCAATTGACTCTTTTAACTACTATCCCCTTTCTATCTACAAAAGATAGAGATATGTGATGAACTTTCATACCCTAATGTTCCAACAAAGCTAAGCCTAGAAAGTAACTTTCTTCCAAAATTCAACGCTACTCAAACTTATATCTCTATAATAATGATGTTCTCAACTAGAAATTGAGTTACACTAAACACCAATGACCTTGCTTGAGAGCCCCTCTCGCCTAGCTCAAAGTTTTCTCCCACTAGCATTGCATTGAGATAAATCTCCATATTTCCTCATAGCATCATATTGGTGGATCCATACCTTAGAGCTTGACACTAAGGCCATTTTGTAGTCAAATGCTCCCTCAACTATGAGATCCTCACAATTTTTTTGTCTCTTAGAGATTCACTTGGTTCTCTCCAAACACCCCTATCTTATGAGGACCAATACTCTCCCTCTGGGGGATGTATGACCTTTTCCAATGGTGCACCATAGACAAGTTCTCCATAGAAACATTTGATTATGTCTTACTTCTAGTGCTTTGACACTAGAAGGAACCATGGCCAACTCTCGAGCTCACACGATAGAAACACAAGACATTATATATCCAATGATTACCATGACCTCATGCCCAGTACACATTTCTTTATGACCATGAGTGTTATAAATGCTTCATCAGAGCTTCAAAATTCAATCAAGGAACCTCATCCATCATGAGCTTCTTCATTATTTTCTCATCCCTCTCCATGATCTAAAAATGAAGAAGACTTGTATTCTTGAAAATATTTGCAAGTTTTAATTCATGTGTTCAAATGCAAAAGGATCAATTTTGCAAACACAAATTTTATAGAAATTACACATTTAAGATACATATAAACAGCAACAAATAACACTGAACAGAAAACACATAACACAACAAATGATAAAGGAGTTCACCCATCTCTTGGGCTACATCTCCTGGTCCAGCTTCCAATGGATCCTTTGTATTATTTGTTCAAAGTGATAAAATATGTGCTTTACAATGCTCAAAATTCCAAATAGATGGCTCCAATGGCTTCAGAACGTCCAGAAACCCCTAGATGGGCTTTTTCAGCACCTCATTTGGCCAAAAATTGAAGAAGATAGGCTTCCTAGAAGTTCCCCTTCAAACTTGTTGTCTCTGGATCGCCAAAATGCACCCTTGCCTCCTCAACCTAGCCCCCACATGCATATATGTGTAAAAACCCAATACCGGGCGCAACTGCACAGCCGATGCGAACTGTAGGACGGTTATGCGCGTTAGCCCCTAACCACCAAGGCCGAGGGCACATGGGCCACCATATGACCGCGCGTATATTTAAAAAGGGCCAAATGTTTTAAACGGTCGGAAAGGCGCGCCCGTGGTCATATCGTATACACATAAGACCGGGGCTCATACGAAAAGGGCTATATGATAAATGGTCGGAGGGCGCACCACGCCAGTGGTTGCATTGCAACGTATATGACCGGGGCCGGGGCTAAGCCTTGGCCTGGTCCACGCCCATTTCAAAACTTATACAAATTCAAATAATTTGATTGCCATATATATTATAAGAACCATATGGTGGCGTGTCGATTGGGCATCCCTTCCCAAGGATTTACCCCTGCCTGGAGGTTGTGGGGTCGAATCCGGCCAACGACATAAGTTTTAAGTCAACGCCAGGGTGACATGTGGCGGCCACTGAGTGGGCCACGTGTCAGCGTTTCATTCGCCATCAATGACACGTGTCAAATGCCAAATCGTCCATAATCCTTCCAACCAACACCTGCCACGTGTCATATGGCCCTGCCACATGTCATACAGTCTTCCACGTCAGCATCCATACAGACTGTACATTTAGCACATTTTTTTTGCTTGTTTGTCGTTTTGAATAGAACACAATATCTCTCTCATCCGGCGTCCGTTTGAACCCAAACGAGTTGCGTTGGGTTCGTGACAACGAGACCTACGCTCCTGTTCGATTTGAAGCGATTATGAGCACTTTGAATTTTTGAGCAAAATTTGATCCCCTGGATCACTCCATCAAGAGATTCTTCATTATTTTCCCATCTCATTGCAATGGTGCTTTCCAATGGTTTTTCCCTTCTTTTAGGTTTTGTTTCTTTTTATATATTCCTTGAGATGTGTTTTCACCTTTCAAATTTTCTAATGTTTTTCCCTTTTCTTTTATCATATTAAGTTAAATATTGAAAATTATAACCTTAAATAAATATTAAAAATGATAGCAAATAAATATTCAAATAATCATTCATGTGATTATAACATCTTAATAAATGGGACTATCATTTCTTATATCAATGGGGAAATAAGGTGAAGCCTGTATCAAGCACTAAGAGGGATCAAATTTCTTAAGGTGTAATTTTTTTATTATCATTTAATATGAATAAATTAATATAGATACATAGTATATATGTGTAATATGTAAATATGTAATGGTTTGTGTAATTGTTTTATTTTGATTGAGTCTATTATATTTTTTTATTGTTAATTTTTTTTAATTAAGCCTGTTTTTTTTTTAATGTAACCTTATCTAACATAACAATAACATGACAACATTTATGTAACTTTATCTAACATAACAATAACATGACAACATTTCCCCCATAGTGGGTTGTAGAACACCTCACTACTTATGGGTGCAATAATATCTACAAAAGCACCTAGCCCAAAGACTCAACTAAAAGACCTCCTTCTTGTAATTCACAACACTCAATCACTATAACTAACTCGACACTCAACAAGTAGAACTAATCCACACTATTTATTTAAATTCAATAATTAATTTTTAGTTTAAATATTATAATGAAAATGGGCACTTAAAAATTACTTTCTTACAATTGATTTAAATATGAATAAATTACTATAATTATACTTTTCAAAAACTTATTGTTAAAATTATTATTCTCGAAAATTAATGTGACTTCTCTTGAAAATGATAATATCAAGCTTCTCCATAATTTTCTCCATAATTTGTGATTTGTTCTCTAAATTTAATTATTATTTGTGATTTGCTATATAAATTTAATTATTATTATTATTTCAATTATTATATTAAAAATGATAATTTAAAAATTATTCTTTTGTAATTAATTTACATATGAATAAATTGTTATAATTATAGTTTCCAAAAACTTACAAGATAAGAATATCTACATCTTCATAATTTGTGATTGAAATAATTATTCTTCCTCCACAAAATATGATTGAAATAAGTATTTTCCAAAATTATCAATAAGACTTTTTATAATAATTTGATAAAAAAAATTAATGAAAATTTGAATAAAAATAAAATATATAATGTAGAAACCTCAAAAATTAGTGATGTGAACCAACTATATATATATATATATATATATATATATATATATATATATATATATATATATATATATATATATATATATATA
>ML836319.1:0-19748 GCA_009831015.1 Picea engelmannii | reverse complement strand
TATATATATATATATATATATATATATATATATATATATATATATATATATATATATATATATATATATATATAGAAATTGGGAAAAGATGTATTAAAGGTGTGGAAGAATTCACTAAATTACAAAAAAATGGTCATTAAAGACCTTTGAGAGATGCCATCTAGAGTAGATCCTATAACCGATGCAAGATGCATAACATTAACAGTAGCAATTTTTGTTGCATCCTTATTTTTTAACAAAAATTCTGTGATTATAGTTCATCGAATACCTCTGGTAGAATATACCATTAATACATGTTGTAAGACAAAACATTAAAACAACATAGTTTAACTACCCTTTTCTAATTTGACCTGCTAAATTTCCAACAAAGTTTCCGGATATGACTCATTCAGGTCCGGAATTTAGTTCACTGATGCCGAATGTTCATTCTTGGAGTTTCCTGTTGATCTCTCGGGTTGCTTGGATGATGTTGCACGCCTTCCAGTTGATCCAGTCTCCTCTGCCTTGCCTCCATTTTTGTGCAGTGTTCCTCCAACTGACTTCTCTGGGCGTAACTCTCGTCTTGGAGCCTCTCTATCATGTGCCTATGTTGGGACAAAGTTTCGAGTTCAAAGGGCCTGGTGGAGCCGAGTGCTCCAATTTGGATTCTCATCATGCTACATCTGTTGCACTCATCTTCAATCGGGTCCTCGACCCAATGCCCCGAGTCCGCTAAGACTCCTTTTCCACTCTGCATTATTGCGTACTCTGATAGTGCTACGAACCAATTTCAACCACAGACCTTCAATAGGAGGATACTAAGGGTGAGAAATTTCAGAGTCCATGGGCAGAGCGAGGTTTTGAAAGAGAAGGAGCGCAGGAGCATGGAATCCGGTGGGAGGGAGGGCTCAGAGCGGACCTGCTGAGTCTTCTAGGAGAAAGAAAGGAAAATAGGATGAGAGCTGGGCGAGAAAAACATGGAATAACTAGGAGAGGGAGAGCTTGGGAGGAGATAATCTGGACGCCAAACAAATGGGGGTGTGTAGATAAACTTACCTAGGTCGTCGAACATCTTTTCGAAAGAAGGAGCGAGGACATGGCCATTATCTCCCATGTTTTAATTAATGGATTGATCGTTCCAACAAGCTTGCTCGCGATAATTTTCCTGTGAACGGTACCATCAATCTTCGTGATCCTAGGCTTGGAGGTGTTTTTGACATTAATTTGTGATGCAGGAGCATCCACACTTCATCAAGCGAGCCAGCACGTGGAGTAAAGGACATACAGCTGGACAGCGCCAGCACATATATTTTTGAAATACTTTGGAAAATTGTTGCGTCACCATTTAAATGAAGGCATTCAAAACCGAGCGCACTTGTATTATATTATAGATAGGAAGGCATTTAATAGTTTTAATGTTGTTAGATAGGAATTAACTGTAGATTAGACATTTTTACTTTCGAGAGGGAAAACGGAATATAGGCACCCTCCTTTGTATCATTGTAGGATCATCCTCATTCATACAGGAAAAGGAGCAAGCAGAGAACTTGTGAAGAACACCCATGTACAGATTGAATTAATAGAAGAAAGACTTTGATTCAATTCCATGGCTGTGTTTGTTTTCTGTGTGTTGTTGATATTATGCTTTTGCATACTTGCTTCTTTTTATGCCTTTCTTCTATATGCTGCATATGTTATTGCATGGCAGGTTCGAAACCTGAGAGAATGAGGAAATGAGTTTCCATTGTTTCTCTGTTTGAGCTAGGAGATTCCTGCATAGAGTGCAGTTGAATTTCTCTGCATAGAGTGCGTCGAGGAGGCTCTACAGTTAAACTCTCATTCTCGCTCACCCAGAAGTTGAATTGGGTTGACAGAGCGTGCAGGTGAGGTGCAGGTCAAGGTCGAAGCCTCAGTAGGGAGTCTGAGCAAAGGAAGGTAGGGACTGCTGTCTCTGTGGACGTGCAGTGTCTAGACGACTTTAACACTTTGAGAGTTGTTGGAAGTCGAGCACGTAAAACGCGCGCGGAAGGCCTCTGAAGGAGTCCGAGACATCAAGCTCAGGAGGGATAGTTCTTTCTCGACATAGTGAGAATACACCCAGGAGATATTCCTCAAGAGGAAGAGAATCGATGACTTGAATCGTCGGGGAGGTTTGCAAAATCCCGATGATCGTAGGATCATGGGGAAGTTGCGCGAGGTTTAGTCCTTTAGCACAGGAGGTAAGACCCAACGTCCATCGGGGTTCGGCGTTTCGGGGTTTTCGACCTCGAAGAAAACTTGTATCGTGGATTCGCGATCCGCGAAATCCCGAAGAGGACGTGGCAGCGTGGGACCTGAAGACTCTAGTGGAGTACAGGTGGCGATTTACCGAAGTCCGAAGGCGGGAAGTCCAAGTCTGCACGTGCTATCGGAGTTCGGGGTTCGGGACTTTGTGGTGTCAAGGATTCGTGACATCGCATACTCCGATTTCCCGATAGGGAAATCCCCGATAGGGTGGGAGCGTTGACCGTTGACCATCGGGGATCAGGGTTGGGAGCTGCATGTGAACCGTGCCCACGTGAACCGCAAATTCTCGAATCGCGATTTCCTGAGACCCGAAGGGGAGATCACCGAAGTAATTACTGTGGGTAACTCCAGAGGGGAGTTGGAAGAACTTGAACTCTTCGAGCCTGAGAAAGAAAGAAGGTCCTGGTGTGAGCAGCTTGCTGTCGAGGGTAGGTTGCGTCAGAGTGGTATCAGAGCGGGGAAAGAAGTTCTCTTTGTTCAGGAAGCAGAGAGAAGAGGATTCCGCCATGCCGCCCAGAAGAGAAAGGCAGTCTTCTGATCGTGAGGACAGGGATGCCCGAAGAAGGGGTAGGCCAGCGGGTAATGCAGAGATGGAACGAGAAGTGAGAGATCTCCGAGCATGGATGGAGGAGATGGAGACCACCCAGAGGCGTGGCGCTGGTGCAGCAGAGTTCAGTGACTCCGAGGTAGAAGAGGAAGTTGGACACGATGTCGAAGAGGTCTCAGCAGAAGATGCCTCGACAGAGAGGTTGATTAGAGCCATTGCCAGAATGATCTCAAAGACTAAAATGGACATTCCCGTTTATGAGGGGAGTCTAAATGCAGAAGAGTTGTTGGATTGGATCCGAGCACTCGACACCTACTTCGATTACGAAGACATCGAAGAGGACAAGAAAGTGAGGCATGCAGTCACGAAGCTGAAGGGACATGCAGCCTTATGGTGGGATGAGTTGCAGGCAGATAGGCGCTGCAAAGGAAAACAAAAGATTAAGAGCTGGGACAGGATGATCGCCAAGATGAAGGCGAAATTCATCCCGAGAGACTACCAGATCACTCTGTTCAGGCGCATGCAGAACCTGAGATAGAAGTTGATGACGGTGAAGGAGTACACCGAGGAATTTTATAGGCTCAACATTCGAGCTGGCCATCGGGAGAGTGATGAAGAAAAGGTGGCAAGATACCTGAATGGTTTGAGGTATGACATTCAAGACGAGCTAAGCATGCTGACCATCAGGACGGTGGAGGATGCTTACCAGATGGCTTTAAGGGCCGAGGAGAAGCTGAGCCACAATCAGGGACAGCGAGGGCGAGGCAGAAGCCAGCCCAGAGGCAAAGCAGTTGCCCAAGAGAGAATTCAAAAGCCCAAGGAGGATTGGAAAAGGCCTCAGGGAAAAGCTGAAAGAGGTGGAACCTCACAGCAGGGGCAACAAATTTCTGAGCCGAGGAGGCAGCAAGATGATCAGCAAGGGGGATATGTTGATGCCAACATTTTTCCTCGTACCCGAGGTAGAGGAAGAGGCCGTGGAGGAATTATCACATGTTTTACGTGTGGGAAAGACGGACATAAATTCGTTGATTGTCCAGACAGGAAGATGGACAGAGGAAAAGCTCACGTCGCTGAGGCACAGAGGCGTGATGTTGAAGATGAAGACACTGGAAGTGGGAAGTCACTGACAGTGCATAAAGTCCTTTTGAAACCTGAGAAAGAGGTGGAGGACACAGCACAAAGATGCAGACTGTTCCGGACGACTTGCAAGACCAAGGGCTGGAAATGCAAGGTCATAGTGGACAGTGGGAGCACCGATAATCTTGTTTCAACCGAGATGGTGGAGAAATTGGCATTGGAGATGCACAGGAACCCGAGCCCATACCAAGTGTCATGGCTATAGAAAGGACACCAGGTAAGAGTTACAAAGCAATGCCTGGTTGAATTTAAAATGGGTGATTATAAAGATAAAATTCTGTGTGATGTCATTCCCATGGATGTCTGTCATGTTTTATTGGGGAGACCATGGCAGTATGATAGAAATGTTGTTCATGATGGGAGGATGAACACCTACACCTTGGAGAAGGATGGAAGAACACACACATTGCTGCCAATAAAAGATAAGGTGGTTAAGTCGGAAGTGAGCAGTACGATACTTCTCATGAGTGGGAAAGAACTTCTCACAGAGCTGGAGAAGGATGAAGATCCACAATTCTTTGTTGTCAGGAAGCCGAAAATTGTCCTGACAAGCACAAGAGTGGACGACTTACCAGAGGAGATTCAGGAACTGTTGGGAGATTTCGTTGATATCATCGTGGACGAACTACCTCGTTTGTTGCCACCGATGCGGAGTGTGAGTCACCACATTGACCTCATACCCAGAGCAAGTTTGCCAAATAAAGCTACGTACAGGTTGACACTTCAAGAGAACGAGGAGGTCAAGAGGCAGGTACAGGATCTGCTGGATAAAGGACTGGTGAGGGAGAGCCCGAGTCCATGTGTTGTTCCAACGGTACTGAGTCCGACGAAAGATGGAGGCTGGAGAATGTGCACAGATTCCAGGGTGATTAATAAAATCACCATCAGGTGCAAGTTTCCACTGCCAAGAATGGACGACTTGATGGATTGCCTGAGTGGGGCAAATTATTTTTCCAAGATTGATCTCAAGAGCGGATATCATCAGATCCGGATGCGAGAGGGAGATGAATGGAAGACGGCATTCAAAACAAACGAGGGTTTGTACGAATGGTTGGTCATGCCGTTTGGGTTGACAAATGCTCCAAGCACATTTATGAGGCTGATGAATGAAGTCCTGCGGGAATTCATTGGCAAATTTGTGGTCGTGTATCTAGACGACATACTGATTTTCAGCAAGACAAAGGCTGAACACGTGAGGCATTTGGCCATTGTGATGAGAAGACTGCAGCAGGAGAAGCTGCTGATCAATTTGAAGAAGTGTTCCTTCATGCAGACATAACTCATTTATTTGGGTTTTGTAATCTCGGCAAATGAATTGAAGATGGATCCTGAGAAGGTGAGCATAATCAGGAATTGACCATCGCCAAGGAATGTTTTTGAGGTAAGGAGCTTCCATGGATTGGCAAGATTCTACAGAAAATTCATTCGGAATTTTAGTGGAATCAGTGCCGCAATGATGGACACTGTGAAGAAGCGGCATAAGGTTTTTCATTGGACAGCAGAGGCTGAAAGGAGCTTCAATTTGTTGAAGTGAAAGATAACTGAGCAACCAGTGTTAGTGTTGCCAGATTTTCAGAAAACCTTCCAAGTGAAGTGTGATGCTAGTGGGTATGTTGTTGGAGGGGTTTTAAGTCAGGATGACAGACCTGTTGCATATTACAGCGAGAAGTTGGATGATGCAAAGCTGAAATATTCCACATACGATAAGGAGTTCTATGCCATTGTACAGGCATTGAAAAAGTGGAGGCATTATCTCATACCTAAGGAATTTGTTCTGTACAGTGATAATCATGCGTTACAGTTCGTGAGTCAGCAAGAGAAGCTGAATCAGAAGCATGCAAAGTGGGTGGAATACATGCAGAATTTTACATTTGTGATAAAGCACATTTCAGGGACTGCCAACAAGGTAGCTGACGCCTTGAGTAGAAAATGTTTATTGCTGCAGGAATTTAGGGTCAAAACTTTGGGTTTTGAGAATCTGAAAGACATGTATGCAGGTGATGCAGACTTTGGCGAGGCATACGAGGCAGCCGAGAACCCAGTTCTTAGGAATAGGAGTCCGTGGATTGACTACCTGATCCAAGATGGATTGATGTTCAAAGGCAATCAATTGTGCATTCCAGGTTGCTCTATGAGAGAGAATTTGGTGAAGGAAAAGCACAGTGGAGGCTTAGCAGGTCATTTTGGACATGACAAGACCTTCGCCAAGCTGAGCGAATCTTATTATTGGCCTGGCATGCGCGCTGATGTAAAGCGATTTGTTGACAGGTGCCGAATATGTCAACATGCGAAGGGCCGGAAGCAGAACACAGGGTTCTATCAGCCATTGCCCATACCCGAGAGGCCATGGGAAGCCATTAGCATGGACTTTGTGTTGGGTTTGACGAGAACACAGCGAGGAGTTGATTCCATCTTTATGGTGGTGGATAGGTTTTCGAAGATGGCACATTTCATACCATGTCATAAGACCAACGATGCAACCCACGTCGCGAACTTGTTTTTCAAAGAGATCGTGCGATTGCATGGATTGCCGAGGAGCATAGTCTCAGATCGGGACACGAAGTTCATAGGTCACTTTTGGAGGACGCTATGGAAGAAGCTGGGGACTGACTTGGCATTCAGTTCTGCTTACCATCTGCAAACAGACGGACAGACCAAGGTGGTCAATAGAAGCTTAGGGGATTTATTGAGAAGCCTGGTGACGGAGCATCACAGCAGTTGGGATCAGATCCTACCACAGGCAGAATTCGCGTACAACGATTCAGTAAATCGGAGTACAGGTAAGAGCCCGTTTCAAATTTTGTATGGGACACAGCCGAGAGGAGTTTCTGAGCTCAGGGAGTCAGAACAGGCTGAAACCAGCAGTGCTCATGCTGAAGAGTTCGATGAAGCAATGCAAGAACTTCACATGCAGGTGAAGCAACGATTGCAGAAGACGAATCAGAAGTACAAGCGCAGAGCTGATCAGAGAAAGAGACAACTTCAGTTTGAAGTTGGGGACATGGTTCTAGTGCACTTGAGGAAGGAAAGGTTCCCGAGGGGAACATATAATAAGCTCAAGATGAAGAAAATCAGGCCATGTAGAGTCCTGAGGAAGTTTGGCGAGAACGCATATGAGCTAGAGTTGCCAGAGGGCATCGGGATATCTCCAATTTTTAATATTTCGGATTTATACCCCTACAGGACCAAGGATGAAGCAGACACTGGGACTGGAGAACCAGTGATCCAATGGAAGAAACAACTACCAGCCGTAGAGAAACCACAGATGGAGTATATATTAGACAAGGGGTTGGGCATGAAGACCAGGAGAAAACAATATTTTGAATACCTGGTGAAGTGGAAGAACCACCCAGTGGAGGATGCCAGCTGGGAAACAGAGGCAGAAATTCAGAAGCATGGGCACATCGTGCAGGAGCACATGGACAGGAGCCCATGAAACCTTTTGAGCCGAGGAGTATGATGCAGGAGCATCCACACTTCATCAAGCGAGCCAGCGCGTGGAGTAAAGGACATACAACTGGACAGCGCCAACACATATATTTTTGAAATACTTTGGAAAATTGTTGCGCCGCCATTTAAATGAAGGCATTCAAAACCGAGCGCACTTGTATTATATTATAGATAGGAAGGCATTTAATAGTTTTAATCATGTTAGATAGGAATTAACTGTAGATTAGACAGTTTTACTTTCGAGAGGAAAAACGGAATATAGGCACCCTCCTTTGTATCATTGTAGGATCATTCTCATTCATACAGGAAAAGGAGCAAGCAGAGAACTTGTGAAGAACACCCATGTACAGATTGAATTAATAGAAGAAAGACTTTGATTCAATTCCATGGTTGTGTTTGTTTTCTGTGTGTTGTTGATATTATGCTTTTGCATACTTGTTTCTTTTTATGCCTTTCTTCTATATGCTGCATATGTTATTGCATGGCAGGTTTGAAACCTGAGAGAATGAGGAAATGAGTTTCCATTGTTTCTCTGTTTGAGCCAGGAGATTCCTGCATAGAGTGCAGTTGAATTTCTCCGCATAGAGTGCGTCGAGGAGGCTCTACAGTTAAACTCTCATTCTCGCTCACCGAGAAGTTGAATTGGGTTGACAGAGCGTGCAGGTGAGGTGCAGGTCAAGGTCGAAGCCTCAGCAGGGAGTCTGAGCAAAGGAAGGTAGGGACTGTTGTCTCTGTGGACGCGCAGTGTCTGGACGACTTCAACACTTTGAGAGCTGTTGGAAGTCGAGCACGTAAAACGCGCGCGGAAGGCCTCTGAAGGAGTCCGAGACATCAAGCTCAGGAGGGATAGTTCTTTCTCGACATAGTGAGAATACACCTAGGAGATATTCCTCAAGAGGAAGAGAATCGATGACTTGAATCGTCGGGGAGGTTTGCGAAATCTCGTTGATTGTAGGATCGTGGGGAAGCTGCGCGAGGTTTAGTCCTTTAGCGCAGGAGGTAAGACCCAACGTCCATCGGGGTTCGGCGTTTCGAGGTTTTCGACCTCGAAGAAAACTTGTATCGTGGATTCGCGATCCGCGAAATCCCGAAGAGGACGTGGCAGCGTGGGACCTGAAGACTCTAGTGGAGTACAGGTGGCGATTTACTGAAGTCCGAAGGCGGGAAGTCCAAGTCTGCACGTGATATCGGAGTTCGGGGTTCAGGACTTTGTGGTGTCAAGGATTCATGACATCGCATACTCCGATTTCCCGATAGGGAAATCCCCGATAGGGTGGGAGCGTTGACCGTTGACCATCGAGGATCGGGGTTGGGAGCTGCATGTGAACCGTGCCCACGTGAACCGTGAATTCCCGAATCGCGATTTCCCGAGACCCGAAGGGGTGATCACCGAAGTAATTACTGTGGGTAACTCCAGAGGGGAGTTGGAAGAACTTGAACTCTTCGAGCCTGAGAAAGAAAGAAGGTCCTGGTGTGAGCAGCTTGCTGTCGAGGGCAGGTTGCGTCAATTTGGTGAATAAGCTGGGTGGTAGAGCTTTCACACACCTTGTCCGTCTGCTTCTGATCCTTGGTGACATGAACTCCCACGAATGTTGAAGGAAGGGGCATCTGATCTTTCCACTCCATGATAAAACTGCTTAATCTCTTAGCCACAACTTTTCCTTGAGCGATGGGACTTGCCTTGCCTTACCACCTTCCCATTATTATGTTGTCCTTCTCCACGTGGTTTAACATTAGCCCCCATGCAGCTATATTGTCAACACGTCTCCTCCACCTGGTTGTGCGTGCTTTGCAAACCTCGGGATCCGTCCCCATGCCCGTTTTCACTTCCTCACTCCCTGTGGTTTTTCTTAGGTTAGTGACTCAAGGAGTCCGAGCCCCTCCCCTATCCACATGTTCGTCCTGACTGTTTAAAGCAGTGATGAGACACCTCCTAGTCCTCCCCTAGATTTTCCAGATTGACGCTTGGTCATATGATGCATTAAAACAGGGGGGTTGAAGTTTCCACTCCTTCCATGCCTAAGGTTCCAGGCATTTTCCCAATGGTTGCATTCGCCATTTTATTCGCTTCTTTGTTGTGTTCTCTCATAATATGGTATAAAGTTATCTTGATGTCCTGTGAATCAACTCTTATTCTGTCAATTATATGTTTTAGGCTTAAATCTCTTGGGTCGGTCCCGTGGACCATCAATCTTATTATATTTTTGGAGTCACCAAGGGCGTTCAGATCTCGAATTTGTTGAGTCTGAGCAAGTTGAATGTCTTTTAGCAATACGTAAGCCTCAACTTTGTTGTTAATATCCATCTCAAGATTCTAATGATAATTTAGAGTTCTTTTTCCTTTGAGCTTGAAAAGCACTGCCTACACCTGTCTCGCGTGGGATGTGAACCAACACTATTTTACATTTAAAATATTATATAAACAAACTCAATACAATGTAGTTAATAATTATAAATTTCACATTTAAATTAATTTACACATCTACCAAATAATAAACACCATTCTACAACGTATCTACATTTACATGTTGCTCTCCAACTAGTAAACATTTACCAACCAGTAAAGAACATTATCATTTTAATAAACATTTACCAAACAATGAAGACCATCATTGTAATCCTTCGTCATTTAATATGATCATCAATAAATATTTCAAAAGTTATGCAAGATATTTTCACATTAAAAAGCATATTCATTCTACATCTAGATGATTCCAAGAAGTTTTATTTTACTATATCTATGCCACCTTCGATCATTTCTAAAACCATCCATTGCATGTTAAGATGTATTCTCCCTTGAACTTGTAACCTTTTTAGATTTGAACTTGTAATTTTTTAGGAGGAAACACATATTCTTAACCATTAGACCCACTCAAACTATATAAAAACATAAAGATGACATACCACACTTAATTAACCCAAAAAAAAATATCATTAACAAACTTTCCATAGCATTTTCCAAATAATCGAGCAGACCCTGTCATGATGGTGGGAAGTGCATTTATATTATAAATCCAGACTCTTCATATTCCGTTGAAGATAGTCAATCTTATTAAAATGTAAGAGATGGCTGCTCGAAACCTTGTTCTTCCCAGCTTCTTGTGCAGCCTCTGGCTCCGGCTTGGTCAAAGCGACGAATACAGTTTTTGTAAAAGTATCTGTATACTTCAGTAACTCCTTTGCAGCCTCTTTTTTCACATGATCCTGTTTAATGGCAAGAAAGTTTTAGAGCATAGACTCTTAAGGTAAAGCTAGACAATAACTCCTCAGGGTATCAGCCAAGGTTCCAACCCTACCCTGCTTCCCTGAAAGTCTTTAACGGCTTTAACGTTATAACTAAAATTGATGAATACCTAGTGCCTGCCCATTGAAACCACCACTTTGATTTAGTTAATGACCTAAAATAACGATATTCAGTAGGCTAGCACATACCATGGGAAAGAGTTTAGGTTCTTCAAAATTGTTGTCGAGATACTTGAGTAAAACCAACTCTCTCCTGTGACTTTGCCATTGTGCTCAAGAGAAGGAACCTGAAAAATGAAAAAAAGTCAGTTGTTTACAAGTTCCGCTCTGTATCTTGCAGACATTTGGCACCTTTGTAACATTTCACATTATTTGGCACTTCTATTTCTACAAATTCCTTGCTTGAAAGTTAACACCAATCTAAACATGATCATCCTTCAAACACGCAAGAAGTAGGTCCATCTCAATCTCAAATCTGTGTTGTTTTTTCTTAGTCAAAGGCTAGGCTAAACCGTGATGATCAAAAACTCATTGCAGTCTCTCAAGTCACAGTGAGAGGGTGCCTCATAAGCTTACGGTCGCATTTGAACCCTCAGCTTCAAACCTCTCAAGCCACAGTGAGAAGTGTGTGCATCTTAAGCTTGGAGTTGCATCTGAACCCTAAGCAACAGTACATTATCTCATATACCACTTTTTGGATTCAACTTGCAAGCTGACAAACCCTCGATTTCTGCACATGAACTTCTAAAAATTCCACCCTCGTCACGTCCTTCATTAATATAATAAAAATAATTATTATAAATGAACATATTTTCCAATTTGTTTTGGGTTTGTGCCAAGATACACTCCAATTTTCGAAACGTAATAACCCTACCAGTTCAAGCAATAACCCTATGCTCCCCACCCCAATTTACTTGGTCATATATCAAATATATTGAGCAAAATTAAATACCCCTTTATTGATGACCAAAATATTGCTAGACCGCTTGTTGATGTGCCAGCGTGTTACCTGTTATTCTGAGATTTGGGTCTGTGGCAAGATAGACTCCAATTTTAGCAAGGTAATAACCCTATGGTCCCACCCTAATTTACTTGGCCATATATCAAATATATTGAAAAAAATTAAATACCCCTTTATTGATGACCAAAATATTGCTAGACTGCTTGTTGATGTGCCAGCGTGTTACCTGTTACCTGAGCTAAGATAAAACCAGGACCAACTCATCTAACTTTTCTTTTGCATCTACTCGGATCAACATAAGAAACTAATAACGGAGATTTTACACTACAGGACCTAATTACAAAGCCATTAAACCATGACCCAAATAATAGATGCAATTGCCCTTGAGTGAGGAACTAAAAGAAATATAAAATTAGATAAATATAGAAACACATGAGCCTACCTTGTTCATGGTACCATGTTGGTATGTCTTGCATATCAATCGGAACTATCTGAATCTGGCTAACACCCTGCATTTTATTTTCAATCGTTTCAATCAATGGATAATGATATTTCATATGCAATACAAAACCCACCAACACAAAACAGGGGATCAGCAAGATAAAAACCTTGATGTTCCTGGCAATCCAAACTCGTTGGGGATATGGGCATATCACACTGATATACAATCTGCAAAGCCCAGATCAAATTCAGGATTTAATCTTTAAATAAAGTATGATACAATACACATTTAAACAGAAAGTGATAATTAAGTTTAATAATTCTTAAAAAAAAGGAAGTAACAATAAAAATTAAGATAAACACCTGGTCGTTCCATCAAACAATGTAGGAGGCTCTGATTTGGAGTTGAGAGTGGGTGGAATTATATCGCTGCAATCGAGCAACAGGATTTTGGTAAATCCAGTACAAGTTTGGATATGATAAAATCAAACAATGCAGTGATTTATACTTACAGTGCTGCCATGTTAACCTAGAGAACTACAGTTATATAAATATGTCTGCAAAACAAATGTCAAAAGCTTAGTGTCCCATTATCTGTGGAAGAATGAACGAATACTACAATCTCCCAATAACGAAATCAAATGCAGGTTCGTGCGCATACGACAGCAGGTTCATGCGCATACCTACACCTAACATGCTACTTTAAGCCTATCTACATGTTTTGAACGATGTTGGCTAAACGTTTTATCTTTTGGATTTTTTTGTCGGAATTTGGCTATGTAAATTTGGAAAAAATGGCTATTTTTTATTGTTTAAATTACATTTCTGAATACATAAATAGATTCAACCTATTGAGAACCCTTGACGCACTTAGATTATACACCAAATGGCTGCATCTAATCAGCAAGAAGATCGAATCAAACTACTCTCAACTATATTATGGTATGAAAGTAATTTATAATCAGTTCATGAGCTATTTTTTTAACTGAAATCCACCAAAAATCAAATGAATGTTATCTGTATGTTACTCTTAGATCGTACAGTTCTAAAATTGGGGAGGTTGGCTTGATCCACCCCATTGCCTATATAGAAAATAGGCCTCTATAGAAAATAGAAAATAATCAGAATTAGACAAGGGAGAGGTGAGATTAGAGAGGGAATAGAGATATAAAAATATTGTTGAAGCACACTGTTGTTAATTCCTTTTTGTAGCTACTGAACCTTTTAATGAGAATATAGGAGTGTTGTTGCTGACCATTGTGCGTTTAGTGTTGTAGCTTCTTAGGCAGCATGACGTCGGTTTGGAGGACCCACCAACTTGGCCCACGCTCCTTTGTTTTCCTTGCTCTATAGCATAGCTTAATAGTGCTTGTTAGAGTGTAGTTTGCTTTTCTTTGATTTCATATACCGTGTGTTTATTGCTCATTTCATTAATTATTTTCATCACTTATGCTTTGTTGCTTGTTTGCAGAAGTGAGATCCCTCACTCAAGGGCTGAGAGACACATTGTAACTCTTTGTCTATTGCATGAAGACTCTTAAGTGAAAGATTGTAACATGTATGTGTGAAAGAGGTTCTGTGTTGACACCCCAATGATCACACATCTCGTAGATTTAATTTGTTGTTTACATTTACATGCATTTTAGTTTAGTCATTTTCATAGATTTAAATGCAGTTGCAGAACCAAAGATATTTGACAAATTACATTCATTAAAAGTACAAGAACATTTGTCTTCATTATCAATGAAAGATCGTACTATAGGTTGGTTGAGTGTAGTTGATGGATAGGATGTATGGCTGGCATAATCATCTTTATTTGCGTCGAGAGTTTACTTGCATTTTGATTCCAGTTTGAATTTTGAAATAGTTTTCATCATTTCTGGGATAATATAGGATATGATTTAATCCTGCATTTCCTGTGCTTGCATCTCGAAGTCTACAAACTCCTGAATTGATGATTTAAATGTCAAAGATTTATGTATATAAGTAACCCGACAACCACTTTGTACCATCAATTATTTGGTATCCTCTTATATTTGACTCATATGTGTCCTAATATTTCCTTTTTTGTTGGTCATGTTGCCCAATGTGTGCAAACACTCCATGAAATTCATTAGAGGGAAACAAAAGGAATACTTTGATTTGTTTGGGGAACAATTCAGTTTGGGATACATTACGGTTTAGAGGAGATCCTTTGTTGGTTTGTTTCATTGATTCAGATTGGGCTGGTGACCCTGATTATTAAAAGCCTAATGTAGGTTATGTTTTCATCTTTGTTTTCAGACTAGCCTTGGTTCCAAACCTGTCACTTGGGCTTGTAAGAAATTACAGGAGATTTCTCTTTCTTCTGCAGAAGCAGAGTACCATGCAACAATTAATGCAAGTTAAGAAGCCTTAAGGCTTCGACAAATCCTTTCAGAGTTTGGCTTCCAACAACAACATTTGACTACCCTCTGGTGCGATAATCAGAGTGTCATCATTGTCAAATACATAATTCAACATCAGCACAACAAACACATTGACCTATGCATGCACTTCATTTGAAATCTCATTCGTAATTGATTTATTGAAGTGCTTTTTTCCCCTACAAATGATCAAGTTGCACACATTTTCACAAAGTCTCTTATAGAAGTGAAGTTTTCCAATCTTTGATCTATATTAGGAGTTCAAGAAGTTTTTATTAAGGGAGGATAGGCTCTAATTCCTCCTTCCTTCTCCTATTGTATCACCTTTGTAATTCCTTTAGTCCTATCCCAAGTTGTTCTTAAGGGTGGATGTTAGGATATTTAGACACTTAGGAGTTAGTTAAGTCCAAATTGTCTAATGTTATTTAGGTAAAAGTGTGTTTCTTAGTGTGTTTATTTTGTATACATTAGTTGATGAGAAATAAAGACTCACACTAAACCAATAAGGAAATCAAAGACAAATTTAAGAAAGAAATAAATGACAATCACACATAATACACAAAGATTTTACCCTGGAAATCCAAAATAAAAAAAAACCAACATTCCTTGAGCATCTTTCTCTCTTGTTGTGTTATTCATTAATTGAATAATGAGTTACATGACTAACCTTGGTATATACCTAAGACAAAATCGCCATCATACTCTATTTCTTTACACAAGAACAACCTAGCAGCCAATTTGTCTTACATCTACATGACTAGTAACCCTTTGTTAAAGATTAGCATGAACATCAACTTGATACGATTACAACATGCCTTATTTACAGGCTTTACAAAATGCAAAACCCCAAATCATAGTGCCCAAGAACAATTAAATATCCACACAGATGATTGGCTACAAATCTCAGGATTCTATTACAATAAACTTCAGTCGGTTTACTAGACAAATACCAGTCAACCTCCAGTCGGTCTTTAGTCAGTTGCCACTCGATCTCATGTTGACCTTCTGTTGACTAACCTTTCGAATTCATGTCGAACACTTCGACTTCGAATTCCCTGTAGATCACTTCAACCTTCGATTTAACCATCGAATCAACTTAACTCGTTAGTCAACTTATCACTCAATCAATCCACCTCAACTAGACAGTTGGATGACTATTCTTTCACTGCAAATAATATAACAACCCAACATCAATATGCATTTATAGTTATGTAATCCAATGTTCACGATATTCTCTGTACATAGAGTGATCTAATGGCTCATATTCTCCTCAATCTTAAAGGATATATTGATCCATGGCTTAGCACTCGATTGGTCCATGATATCTATTTAAAGATCATAGAGGTTCATTTGTTGATGATTGATTGTGAGAAACTCTCTTGTAAAATATTTTTATTTTATATTAATATATTATGCCTCAAGTGGCCACGTTGGTTGGGGTCATGGACTATTTCCCTCTTCGAGGGTTTTAACCATGTAAAAACATCATTGTATTGATCTTTGATATGGTTGTGTGAGTGATTATTGAATATGCTCATCATGTGTGGGAATACCCTATTTTTTCTAACAGATTAGTTCCTTTGAATGTTGAGAAAAACACGAGCACCACACACAAGGTATGAGGAAGAAAATGAGACTAGGAAAATTACTCTAATGGAGAAGTGTGTTCTGACACTGATACACTAAATTTATCTCTCAACAAACTCACTCACATCACAGGGCTCAATACTTAGCTATCAATGCGTAATTTCACTTTGATGATTGAAATGGTAACATAAACAAATACTTATGGATGAATTAGACACAATATTGCCAAATCAGATTATGACTTGGATTGTATAGAGAAAGAAATTAAAGGAAATAATATGATTGGAAACACACAAATATAAATATTATAGAGAGCACAACACTATAGTGAAAACCAAATTCTATTAATAAATGAAATAAGAAAATATTGTGAAATGCAAATCAATACAAACTAGCTAGAATAGTGGTAGCTATTCTCTAAAGAGAGAGGTGTCGGCTATTATATTTCGTAAGAATGCCATTAAAAGAGGTTGAAATGGTATTTTAATGCAAAGTACTAAAAACTAAAAGGAAAAAACCTTAAATATCCAAACCCCAACCCTAGAATATGAAGCCGTAGAAGGAATGTGGGACCCAAGGAATCTAGTTCATATGTCAACTTGTCAGGGTTATAACTTTCGTATACAAACTCTGTTTGTGATGCAAAATACCCCATTGGAAATATCTCGAGGATAATAAAAAAATTAAATCAAGGATTAGGCATTCCATGGAAACCATAATTTGTTGCAAGGCCAAAAAAACATTGTTTAAGGCCTAAAAAATACAATAGAAGTTTGACACCTAAAAAATTGAAGAAAATTTGCCAAGATGGGGAATCGTTCTGAGTCAATCGAAGAGGTGGGTGGCCACTAATATCCACCTAGATCAATTGTCCCCAATTAGGAATAAATGTTCCCCATTGTATTAAGTGCCCCCATCAAATGGTGAAACTTCTACTGAATCTAACTCCTAGTGAGCCTCTTTCCTTGGTGAAGAAATTGTCCTACTTTGACAACCAAATAGAGTTGTATGTTCTTATAGAAGATTCCCTTCATATTGGTGTCCATGATCCGGTCCACTATAGCCTAATTAATGAAGCAAGGTTTGATTTCTATAGGTTCCAAATTCTTAGCCACCTATGAGGTGTCCAATAGAGGTGGAAAATATGGCCGAAACAACTCCAGATTAAATACTAGGTGTAATCAAAGGAAAGGGGGAATACTCAATTCAAAAGAATTATCACCCACAACCTTCATGATGGTGTAAGGTAAATATCTAAGTGGTATAAGCTTCCTTTGGGGACTTTTGAGGAAATATTTTTTCAAATGAAACCACACCTTATCACCAACCTGAAACTTGTGTGGAACCCGATGTTGGTCATGTCACTACTTGTACTTGGCATTAGATTTCTATAGGATATCATGAACCTATTGTTGGATGTGATGGATCCATTCAACAAATTTGGTTTGTCTATCTACCTTGGTATTATCATGGGGGGACTCTTCCTATGTAGATGCAATGGGCATAGCTATATCAATGGGGGTAAAGGACCGAAACCCCAAGCACACTTGAAAAGGGTTGTGGCCAATAGAGTTGTGGAGGGATATATTATATATATGTTGAACATATGGAAGGATCTCATCCCATGTACTTGGATTCTTAGAGTTGTACATGCACAAGATATGTAAAATCATCCTATTGACAACCTCTATTTTCCCATCTGTTTGGGGGTGGAAGGCAATCAATTTGGTTAGTTTGGTGTCCATCAGAAACTACAGGCTCGACTAGAAGGTACTTAGGACCCTAGTATCTATGTTTGAAATAATGGTCTATGGTATCCAAAAATGAACCCCAAAACAATCAAATAAGATATTAGCATTGCCTTCTTCTATGACACTCTTCTTGCATAGTGCCAATATGTCCATCTTAGAGAATCAATCGACAACCACAATCACATAATTGTTACCATCCTTGGTGAAGGGAAAACTTAACATGTAATCCATGGAGACTAACTCCGAGGGCTTGTTTTGGGTAGGTAGAAGAGTGTACAACCCCTTCTACTTAATGGTATGTTTAGCAATGGAATAGGTAGTGCATGATCTAATATACCTGCTAACGCCATGTTGAAGTTTTGGCCAATAAAAATACTTATGAACTCTTACTACTATCTTCTCAAAACCAAAGTGGCTTACCACCAAACTATAATGTGCCTCCCAAATTAGTTTTGCACATTCACTTGAAGGAACACAAATATAACCCTAATAGCACAAAAATGCATCCTAGATATGAAAGTTTGGAACTTATTTACTTGTGGTTTGTGTCTAATATGTAGTATAAATTAGGGTCACTACCATACAATTTGGGCCACCTGGAGTTCTCATGCCCATAGGAGTTCAGAAATATAGTTAGTGCCAAAACAGAGGGTTGAATGAGACAATATGCAACATGGATTCTACTACCTTTCTTCTACTTAATGTTCAAGTGGAATTATTGCAATTACATGGACCAATTCCAATGGCAATCATTTTGTAACTCTCCCTATCTTTACATGAATTGTAGAGGCTTATGATCAATGTGGATGATCGTTTCCTTTCCTCGAATATAATGCGTACATTGTCAACATGTTTGCACAATGGAGTACATATTCTTTTCATAGGTGGGATACTTGTGAAAATAATTAGAGAGTTTCTCACTGTGATAGATTAATGGATGTCCATGTTGAGTGAGAATTTCACTGATAACAAAGTCAAATGAATTTGTCTCAATCTCGAATGGTTGTTGCAGGTCTGGTCGAGTGAAGGATGGTGCAAAGAAGAGGTGGCATTTAAGATCCTTGAATACTTTATGGTGTGACTCAGACTAGGAACACTTGGATTTATCTCCACCCTTGGTCACTTGGATTAAGGGTCAACCTATATGAGAGAACCCCAACACCAAACTATGGGAGAGGTTGGAAAGGCCCAAGAATATGCAGAGCTTTATTAGAGTCATTGAAGCTAGCAAATCATGAATGAATTGGATCTTGTCTAGGTACACATGCTCCCCATGTTCATCCATGATGTATACTAGATTCTAAATTCTATGCATGGAAAATGAGCATTTCTCCAGATTGGCATAAAAATTTTGTTGTCACGGGGTGCTCAAGATATTTTGAATGTGTTGAAAATGTTTTACTCTGGTTATTCTTAAGATGATTATGTCATCCAAATACATGAACAAAAAAATATTTTGTGAATGACTGCAATATATCTTCCATCATCCTCATGAATTTTGTTGGAGAATTATTCGATCCAAAAGGCATGAACAACCACGCAAAAGGACTTATTTATACTCAAGGGGGGTTTTCCACACATCTATTTTTTCAGTCAAGACACGGTGGTATCCTAAATTTAGATCAATATTACTAAATAGCTTAACGTCCTTATCCTGATCATGAAGATCGTCAATCCAAGGGATCAAGTATAAGTTCTTGACGATGATTTTGTTTAGGGATATATAATAAATATGGAGTTGCCATGTCCCATATTTGTTCTATAGAAAAACAATTGGGCTCCAACAAGGTGAGGAGCTTGGTTGACTGTGTCCCTTTTGGATGAGATATTTAATTTGATGTCTTATTTCCTCATTATCCAGAAGAGAGAATCTGTATATTGGGCCATTAGGTAAAGGATCACCAAGTATCAAGTCAATTGAATGTTTGACCTAGAGCTTTCAAGGCACTGTCATGGGTGAA
>ML836318.1:74062-89269 GCA_009831015.1 Picea engelmannii | reverse complement strand
AGTGACTGTGTGTCACTGGTTAGTAGTTGTGTGCTACTAGGAGTGGTTGTGTACCACTGGACAATAGTTGTGTACTACTATGGATAGTCACAGTTGTGTTCTATTGGATGGCATTGTAGCAGTTGTATGCTACTATTTGATTGCCATGGAGTCTACCACTAGTGTTGGAGGTGATTTCCATCTAGAGGGATAGTGAGATGATGCAGATGCATTTATATACATCATGTGAGTATAGATTAGAGATGGTGCATTGACACCATGCTAGTACGACTTAGAGATGATGTAGATGGTACTCCACATCATGTTAGATATGATCATGCTAGTACAACTTAGATATGATGCAGAGAATCATGCTAGTACAACTTATATATGATCATACAACTTAGAGATGATTTAGTGGAGAGGATGGTTCTTGGAGCCATTGAGGACAGTCAACATTTGTTGGGACAATCATTCTTCTAGGATGTGTGTCTGGATTAGAATAATGGTCCTTGTATCACTCTATTGAGTGAGTGACTTATTCAACATCAAGCCTAATTACTCAGATGGAGTATGGCCTCAAGAGATGATACAGTTGATGCTATCAAATGATACTGATAATGGTGATGTTTCTCATGATTTGATCTATGTGATCATGAGATAGCCTGTGTGTCTATGCCGATGCTACTTGTTAATACCTCCATAGCTAGGAGGGAGTGTTGATATTATGGTATCCGCGAGAGGTATTAACCTCCATGTGTAACCTCTAGCTAGAATAGAATATTCTGGAAGTAAGAGAAACCCTAAACAGATGTGTAGAAACAGTAGAAAACAAGTCGGCTCAGTAAAATAATAAATATTAAAGTATTAGATTCTAACAGGACAAGTCGTCCCAGAAAAGTGACAAGAACCACTATAAATAAGAGATGATCTAGATCATTTGTACACACACACTTCACACACACTCTCAGTCAAGTTTGGAACAAGTTTGGAGTTGCAGCTGTAAGGATGGAAGGTGGATATTCTGGGATGGTTCTTGGTCTCTCTCTAGCACCATCTAGCCTAAGATGTGCGCCCTATCCTCTAGTATCTCTTGGTGGTGTTCTTGGTGATATTTATTGGTGGTATTCTTGGTAAGTGCAACTGCAACTACAACTACTGCAACTAGAACTGTTGCACTTGAGTATTGTTCTTGTTTTGTGGCTTTGAGACTTTCTACTTGGTGAACTATCTTTGGAGAAATATGATCTCTCTTGGTTATTTGTTGGTTCTAGTGCTACTTTCGAAATCATTCTATCTATAAAAGGTTATGGTGCTTGAGGGTGGTTGCATTCCTATGGTTGGGTGACAATAGTGATAATGTCTATGGTAAAATGAGCACATCAAATATTTTAACATTGAGCCCTAGATAGAATGGGGTGAATTGGATGATTGCATGGAGTTGATTTGTGGACATTTGGCTTGCGATATTGTTCATGCAGGCAGAGTGGATCCAGTGAAGCACATAGCTTAGGAAGACTGTTGGAGTCTTGGAGGCTTGTAGGAGGAGTGTTGGGCACATCTCATGGAGCGCTCTTGCATTGGAGCTTCACTTGTGTATGATAACACCATGGATATTGACATCTGTACCCTATAACTTTTCACATGTGTGAGCCTACTTTTGTTTGTAGTAGGTTGCTTGTAAGGGTTTAGGCCCACACATTTCTTGTTGGCCTTCCTTACCTCTTGTATATATAGAGGAAGGATAGTCATTTCATGTCATATCATCACTTCATTATAGACTTGTGTTAAAGATGTGAGGAGAAGAACACACTTGTCTCTCTCCCGTTGTACATTATCTCTCTTGTCTTTGAGGCACAAGGGTTTCTTTGAGCACTTAAATTATATTTTTTACTAGGGTTAGGGTTTCATATCATGGAGACATTCGAGTTAGGCTTTTTTGGATTAAACCCTAGGTTTTACTTGTTGAGGATGAGGAGAGAGGATATGTCTTGCATAGAGCCAAGGAGGTTGGAAAGTGTTGATGTCAATTTGTGAAGAATCTTTGGTGGAGCTAGGGTTTTCTTGGTTTCCCATAGCTAAGGTTTTGGAGAGAAAAATTATTGTATTAGCCTTGGGATGAGGCTATGGTATGTACACGTGCTACATCTTTACACATATATATGAATTTTTAGCTATATTTGTCTTCATGGTTTGATAATTTCTAGCACTTGAATTTCTTGTTGATTTGACATAAGTTAAGGATGAAATTATTAATGGTTTTAACGCTAATATTGAAGATGATAGGGCATATTTACTGCTGTTAGAAAGTGCATTTAAGATTTGGTTTATGATTGATAATATTTCCCTAGAGGGTTGAAACTTGTTGACACACATTTGATATATTTTATGTTGGATTTCCTTGTTGGTTGGGGTTGAAAATGAGTTAAATATTGTTCACTATTTGTTTCTCTAAAAGTATATTTCATATCAGCCCCAAGGATGAAAATTGATAGGGTTAAGATCTAGGAAACCTCTAGGGAATAGGTGAAATTTTAGAAGTTGCATTAAATCTCGATTTCACAAAATTTCCACAAAATATACTTTATCAAGGAGATGATTGAATTGGGATAGAATGACATTAATTCATCTATAATCATTCCATATTTCTAATCCTAATGAAGGAATCCACAATAAACAAAGATCTAGTGTACTTTGCAATCACATGTTTCATTACTAGCTTCATTTCCCTCCAATTCATCCTTGTTTGTATGTTGGAGGTGTAGAGGATGTTTATTTATGGTGAGTGTTGTGCTAATATGTTTAGCTAGAAACATGAAGGGTAGGTTGTGTTGAAATATTGTAACTGTGAAGAATATTCTATTTATTATTGAGTCATTTTCTTATAGATCAATCCCCTTTTGTGGATTGATCACGTCGGGACTTATGTATGACCAAATCCCCTTTTGTGGATTGGTCAAACCCTAATTATATCATGCTAATTGAGAAGTCGGTCCCTAGGGTTAATTAAAGTGGTTTTAGCCACTAACTGGAGAAGTTGGCCTTGCCTAATGAAGATACACAACCCTAGCGCTCCTCATCTAGTATAAATAAGAGAGGATGGCGCCTCATTAGCTCACTCACTAAAGTCACTCATCTAGTTCACAAGTTTGAAGGAAGCTGCAGTTAGAAGAAGGAAGAGAGAGATGCAAATTTATCAGTCTTGGATATTCTCTAGTGTTTGGTATTTTATCTTGGCATTGTATTGGAAATCTATATTAAGGAAGTTTTTGCTGGGTTTTCTCCCCCATGAGGGTTTCCGAGGATAAAATGTTTTGTATCTTGTGTTTGTGTTTCTCTCAATGATCCTTCTTATGCTATTATTGTCTTGTAAATTGAAAAGAACTTAATAGAAACTCTAAATTTAACATGTTATCAGAGCTAAGTTGAAGAGAACACCTTTCAATGGATATTAAAAAACGTCACTGTTGCTGTACAAGAAAATTAGGGCTTTTGTTGGAAGGGAATTTCAGCCTAAAAACCATCTAGGGAAGTGCTCCCTATCCTAGAGAACTCATTGTAATCTTTAGAGTACCTTTTTAGTGGCTAGAGCCTCTAGGAAGTGAAACCCTAGTTTTGGTTGGTACCAGAAAACCAGAAAACTAGGAAACCAGAACCAGTACCAGAAGTACTAGTCCAGATTTTCGTAAGCCCAATTTCAAGCGGTAAAATTTGGATTTTCTGAAAACAGAATGCACCAGCCTACTCGATTCAGCCAATCACACTTCTTGGTAAGTTCATATTCAATTTCTGAGGAATTTCAATTTTTGGTCATTTCCCCAGCTCCAGGTCAAGATGTCTGCAAGCACCAAGCTTGTTGACAAGTTAGAAGGTGTGGAAAATTTTTGTGCTTGGAAGTATATGATTGTACTCATTCTTTAAGAGAATGACCTTGAAAAATTCATAAAGGAAAATGTATCGGAACCCAAGGAAGATGTAGCTAATGCAAAGTACAAGAAGGATATGGTTAGGGCCAAAAGAATAATTGTAGATTCTATTAAAGATCAATTTATCCCTCAAGTGGCCACTAAGAACACTCCAAAATAGATGTTTGATGCCATAACTAGAATTTATGAAGGAAAGAACATCAACCGGAATATGAATATGAGAACCCAACTCAAAAGTAAAAGGATGCAGAAAGGAGAAACAATCCATGACTAGTTCTCTAGGATTTATCAATCCAAGGAACAACTAGAATAAATTGGAGACAATATAGATGAATATGAACTCATAATGACATCTCTTAATGGTATCACAATACCTTGGGATGCCTTCATCCAAACCATCTATGCAAGAAAGGAGAAACTCCAATTTGACAGTCTTTGGGAAAGAATGTGTTCAAGAAGAAGCAAGAGTAGCTAACCGAGAAGAAATACTATTAATGGATGAAGATCAAGCCCTAGATGATCATGATAAAGGAGGAAAGAAAAAGTATCACTTCCATAAGGAGAACCACCTACATAAGGAATCTCACTCCCCAAAGAGATTCATCCACTTCCATAAAGAATCTCACCCTCCAAGGAGATTCTAGAAATTTCATAAAGGACGAAGAAGAGAAAAAAATTTCTCCTCTTATCAATGTTGTCATTGTGATAAGATGCAACATATTGCTAATAATTTCCAAGCCAGAAGAGAAGAATACAAGAAGAGAAAAAACAAGAGACATCATGCCCATGCAGTTGAATATGATGAGACACCCACGAAGATGACTAAAGAAGAGATTGAAAACTATGTTTTATTTTCTTCCCTCTCTGGATCTGTGTCACCTGAAGAGGATACTAGGCTCATAGACAGTGGTTCTTCTAAGCACATGACAGGTCAGAGAGACATTCTCTCTAGCCTTACAGAAAAGAATTTTCCCTAGAAATTTACACTCAGAGATGATTACCAGTACCCTATCAAAGGAGTGGGAGAATCCACCTACAAACTTGATTCAAGGACCCCTATGAAGATGAAGGATGTACGATATGTACCAGGTTTGAAAAATAACTTACTTTCTATCTCAACTTTAGATAAGAAAGGCTTCAAAGTTGCATTCATAGATGGTGAAGTTTTTATGTGGTCTAAAGGAAAAACCATAGAAGATGCAATTGTCATTGGAACTAAAGAATGTGACCTGTATAAGTTAAAAGGTCACTCAGATGCATCCTTGACCCACTCCACTAAGATTCCATGTGAAATTTGGCATATAAGACTAGATCACATCAACTACAAAGCCTTACCATATGTGAGAAAAGTAGTTACAGGTCTATCAGAATTCAAGGTTGATCATTAAGGTGTGTGCAAGGGATGTGCACAAGGAAAGAACATAAATAATCCTTTCCCGAAGAGCGACAATAAAATAGAAGGAGTCTTGGATCTCATCCACTCAGATGTATGTGTAAAAACTCCATCAACCTCCCTTAGTGGGTAAGGATACTATGTGTCATTTATTGATGATTATTCTCGCAAGACTTGGGTTTACTTCTTAAAATCAAAAGATGAAGGGTTTGGAAAATTTAAGGAATTCAAAGCATTTATAGAGAATCTCTCTCAAAGAAAAATCAAGATACTCAGGTCATATAATGGAGGAGAATATAGCTCAAAATAATTTTTAATATTTTGGAGAGATGCCGAGATTAAGAAAGAGCTCACCACTCCCTACAATCCTCAACAAAATAGTGTAGTAGAAATAAAGAATATAACTATAATGGAAGCAGTGAAGACTATGATTCGTGATCAAGATCTTCCAATGCACTTATGGGATGAAGCAACAAGAAAAACAATGTGTGTCCAAAATAGACTATCCTATAGTGCACTTGGATTCAAAACCCCCAAAGAAGTGTTCTCCGGAAAGAAGCCAGAAGTAATCCATATCAAGATATTTTGTTGTCCAATTTTTGTCCACATTCCGAAAGAAAGAGGAACCAAGTTGGACCCTTCAGGAAAGAAGGGAATATTTTTTGGATACTGTGAGGTCTCTAAGGCCTTTAGAATTTACATACTAGGTTACCATCACATTGAGATCAACAAAGATGTAACCTTTGATGAAGATGCAACACTCAAGGAATCTAGGAGATGCCAGCTTGAAGAAGTATATGAAGAAGAACCTGTAAGAGTTGCAGAACCAGTGAGGGAAGTTACAATTACCCCTGATGAAGAGATTCCATAAGATCATGACATGATAGAATCTCAAGAACCTCCCCAAATGACGATCTCTCACAAGAGAAATCCATCTTGGGAAAGGGAACTCATTCAATATGGAGAGAAGTATGGTTCCCCAGAAGGAACCATGAGACAAATCAAGAAACCTAAGCCATTCTCCAATTATATGGCATTGATGTGAGATATCATAGAGAAGGAGCCTACTTGCTTTGAAGAATCCATTCAAAAGAAAGAATGGGCAGATGCCATGATAGAATAATACCAATCCATTATAAAGAATGATGTATGGGAAATAGTTTCCATACCAAAGAGCAAAGATGTGGTATCTTCCAAATGGTTATACAAGATAAAACATGATGCATATGGAAGTATTGAAAAATATAAAAAAATATTTGTAGCTCGTGGATTTTCTCAAAAGGAAGGCATTGATTATGAAGAGATGTTTGCTCCTGTATCTAGATACATTTCTATCAGAACAATCATAGCTCTTGCAACCAAGATGAAGTGGAAGTTACACCAGATGGATGTGAAAATAACCTTCTTAAATGGTGTCATTGAAGAAGAAGTGTATATAGAACAACCTCAATAGTTTGAAGTTGAAGATATAAAGACTCATGTCTGCAGGTTGAAGAAGGCTCTGTATGGGTTGAAGCAAGCTCCTAGAGCTTGGTATGGAAGAATTGACAGTTTCTTGGCGAGCTTGGGATCTACCAAGAGTAAAGCTGACTCTATTCTTTACTTCAAAGTTATGAATGATGAGCCAGTTATATTGTTGTTGTATGTGTATGAATTATTCTTAATCGGAGAAGAAAATATCATCACTGATTGTAAGAAGAAGATCGCTATAGAATTTGAGATGAAATACCTAGGCCTAATGCACTATTTCTTAGGTATTGAGGTTTAGCAGAGTCCATAGAAGATCTTCCTTAACCAAGGGAAGTATGCACTTGAAATACCGAAGATGTTTGATATGTTGTAGTGTAAATCCATGAACATACCCATGGAAACAAAGTTGAAGTTCATGGTTGATACTTCGTCAGAATTGGTTGATGCTATGCTGTATAGACAGATCATTGGATCGTTGATGTATTTGAAAAACACCATGCCATATATATGTTTTGCTGTGAATACCTTGAGTCAGTATCTAGTAGAGCTTAGACATGTTCACCTTGTTGCTGCAAAACAGATGATGAGATACCTTAAGGGTACATTGGACTTTGGTCTCTGTTATAATGGAGATCATGACTTCATACTGATTAGATATACCGATTCAAATTGGGATGGAAGTGTTTCTGACAAAAAGACCACTTCAATATATTGTTTCAATCTGGGGTCAGCCATGACTTCATGGCAGAGTAGGAAGAAATATAGTCTTTCTCTTAGCACAACAGAAGTGGAATACATTGTTGCATGTTCCACCAGTTGTGAAGTTAATGGATTCATAATTTGTTGACAGATCTATTCGATCTAGAGATGGAAGCCACTTTGATTCTATGTGATAACCAAAGTTTCATAAAGATGACAGAGAACCCTGTGTTCCATGATAAGTCGAAGCACATAGAGATCCTATATCACTACATTCATGATATGGTGTAGAGGGGAGCTATAAATCTCCAATATGTTGGCACATATGAGAAGGTTGCATATGTGTTGACCAAGCCTATGTATCGTGTGAAGTTTGAGCACTTTCGAGACAAGCTTGTTGTTGTCCGAAAGGACCTCCCTCGAAAGGGGGACTAATGGTGATGATACTATAGTATCTTGACCAACAACGGGTAGCTCCGTTAGGATTTTATATCCTAGGGGACTGATCATCCCTAGGAATATCCCAAAGGTCTGGTAAGGATGGTCTATCAGAGTACCTGTGCATGTATATGTCATCTGTGGTCAGTAGTGGTAGCTCTGTTAGGATTTTATATCCTAGGGAATCCTTTGATTCTCGGGAATATCCCGAAGATCCGGTAAGGACGGTCTATCAGAGTACCACGTGGTAGCTCCATTAGGATTTTATATCCTAGGGAATCTTATGATTCCTGGGAAGATCCTTAGGATCTGTCAGAGTACCAAAAAATGTTTTTGCACCTGCCTCATTATGTTGCTATATGATGATGATGTTGTTATATCAGCCTCGTTCTGATTATGTTGATGATGTTGTTATTTGAGCCTCGTGCTGATGATGTTGTTGTTCCAGCCTCGTGTTGTTGATGATGATGCTATATCAGCCTCGTGTTGATGATGTTGTTGTTCCAGCCTCGTGTTGTTGATGATGATTCTATATCAGCCTCGTGTTGATTTTTGATGATGATGTATTGGCCTTGTGCTATTGGTGATGATGTGTTAGCCTCATGTTGTTCTTGTTGATGATGTTGTATCAATTATGTACTGATTAATGATGTTATATTAGTATTGTACTAATTGATGTTGATGCAGATAATGATGATGATGCTCCAACTCCATGATGTGAATGATGATTTTGCCAATGATGAGAAAAAAATACGATGATTTAGAGATGTGCCAGTTAATGTTCCAAGACGTTGATGATGTTACTGCCCTCTCTCTCTCTCTCTTGATGATGTTGTATTATAGAATACCCTTCTTTTTAAAGAAATATTGTAAATGTGAAGAATATTCTATTTATTATTGAGTCATTTGCTTATAGATCAATCCCCTTTTGTGGATTGATCATGTCGGGACTTATGTATGACCAAATCCCCTTTTCTGGATTGGTCAAACCCTAATTATATCATGCTAATTGAGAAGTCGTCCCCTAGGGTTAATTAAAGTGGTTTTAGCCACTAACTAGAGAAGTTGGCCCTGCCTAATGAAGAGACACAACCCTAGCGCTCCTTAGCTAGTATAAATAAGAGAGGATGGTGCCTCATTAGCTCTCTCACTAAAGTCACTCATCTAGTGTGCAAGTTTGAAGGAAGATGTATTTAGAAGAAGGAAGAGAGAGAGGCGAATTGCTCAGTCTTGGATATTCTCTAGTGTTTGGTATTTTATCTTGGCATTGTATTGGCAATCTATATTAAGGAAGTTTTTGCTGGGTTTTCTCCCCCATGAGGGCTTCCCAGGATAAAATGTTGTGTGTCTTGTGTTTGTGTTTCTCTCAGTGATCTTGCTTATGCTATTATTGTCTAGTAAATTGAAAAGAACTTAATATCAACTCTAAATTTAACAGGTTGTTGCTAAAATTTGTACTAAAGTTTTTTTGGGGAAGGAGTAGAAGAGGTTTGTAAAGTTACTAAACCTTTAGTAAAGTTTTTTCACTTGGTTGTTAGTGATAAGTACACAATGGGATACATGTATGAGGCCATGGATGGGACCAAAGAAGCTATTTGTTCTTATTAGGAGGACAAGGATGATGATGGGTATGCGACACATAATGATTTTCATTTGATTAATGAACAATTGAGAAAAATGGTCCATCATCTCATTCATGCAACATGGCTATATATAAACCTTATTTTATCTTAACTTTTGTGATTTAATTTTCATGGTAATGTTATATAAGGATTCTTTCCTTGTGTTTATAGATTCATGTCTAATTCTAAGGAACATGCAACCATATGGAAAAAAATTGAGATGTATAGGAGGGTTTTTAGATGATTTGTATTTGACATAGTATTCAAGGCAAGGAAAAATGCAATGACAAGTAAGCAATTTATAATTTAAATGATTTTGTGTTTTATTTGATTTATTTTTTCATATTTGGTAGTGGATGAAGATGTTATTTATTTATTTTATATTTTTCTTATTTGTTGTTGATGCTTGGTGGAGAAACTATGGTATAAAGATACCACATATCTATAAATTTACCATTCAGGTGTTGACTTAAATTTGTAGTACTTTGGGTTGAAAAATGAGAGTGTTACAAAAAACACACTCAAGGGAGTGCAACATGTTGGAATATCAACTCCTAAATGATAGGGTCTTTGTCTACTTCTATCCTTGGTTGTTAGTGAAGCCACTATAGAAGCCAATTGATGTGGACACCATTTGCTTGGATGACATTGACCCATTTTTTATTGGTGATGGAGATTGAAACCCCGTTAGATGTGGAGGATGAATAGGTGGCGGTACAAAATGTCCTAGAGAAATCGTTATATGAGGCGACTAAGGAGAGTAAGAGACTAACCTTAGTATCTACACCCCCGCCACTATATGTTCAACTCTGGGAAATGAACACCCTTTCCCTGTAAAAGGGGTAGAGGGAATTGATTGTATTGTACATGGACCATGATATAGATTTATAATATATTTGATGTAGTTTTGTATTATATATTCAATGTTGACTTGGAAGTTAAGGATAATCAATATACAATGTATCATTTGACATTTAATATATCTGATATATTTGTCTTCATTTTAATTTTTCTTATTTTTTTTTGTTAGTTTACATTTAAAGAAAAAAGGAATATATTTGGTCATTTTTTTTTCTCTATTTTCTTCTATTTTTGCTGATTTTTATTGAGTTTATGATCCCAATGATATTTTGTCGTTATTGTATTTGCAACATTCATATTTAGGAACCTTATCTCATGGAGGTTTGGTTTCCATCTTAATCAAATCTTACTTGGAAGATTTTTCTTACATAATGATTCACACTTCAAGTCTTTTGAACCTTGGTTCACCTAAACAATTTTGACACCATGATATGTGTGTTGAATGAGATCAAGATGGAAGTCTTTGCACTTCTACTATGGAGGCACATGATGTGCTCAAATATTTGGTGAGTTAGAACAAGATGAAAAAATAAATCTTCATCGTAAAACATGATGTAAAGATTTCCTATTAACTTAGAAAACTGAGCATACACATATCTAATCCAACATGTTTAGAATACACATTTCTAAATAAGGAAATTTCCTCAATTATTTATGAGGAAATGTTTGCCAATTTCAATGATAAATGGGGGGATTTATACTCCAATCTAAATAAGGAGATCCACATATCTTGCTAAGGAAAGTTCCTTTTTCTATTGACCAAGTGTATTGTAGTTTTCTTCTTGTATGTGATCAATACTTTGCTTCTTGTTCATTATTGTATGTGATCACTACTTTGTTTCTTTTTGTACGCTAGTATTATAGGGAGGTTGCCCACTTCATGTGGAAATGCTTTTGGATTAAGTGTTTATGAACTATAACAATTGATGATCTAGATGGGGGATTGTTGACTTGCTAAGAAGGAAGTTGTCTATGTTTTAGTGTTTAGACCAAGACATAAACAAATAAGTGCTATAATACAATTTGGTTGGGACAATTTCAATGAGATAAACCATTAGTTTCCCATCCTTGTTTAAAAATGCTTATAAAAAATTGGAAAGAATCCATTACGATTTCAAACATGTTTATTTATCTCAAGAAGTGCATGCACTAGTGCTAAGAAAATAATAGGTGTTGGAATTCCTTTCATGCTTAGGTCTTGATTTTGTTATTAATTGAGGGGATGGGCAATAGAAAAAAATTATGAATAACTTACTTTGGTGCAATAAAATGAATAAATAAGGTTTTTTAGAAAATCCATGTGTGTCAGTAACCTGGCCAAAAAGACATTGGAGTGTAATGTACTCTATACTTTGAGTGGGAAGGCTTTAAATTTTTTCTCACTAGTTTATATATGGAACCATTTATTATAAATATTCACTATTTAACAAGTCATATAACATATTGATATATATTACAAATAAGAGTAATACTTTCATTTATATCATTTTCCACCTAATTGGGTTTTATTTTTCTCCACTTGAAATATCAAGTTCACTTGTATTTTTATTTACATGCTTATATAACTTTTAGCTTATCCCCAATTTATTTAAGAAAGTTAACACTATGGGAATATTTTACGTACTCACATTAATGCATCCCCTTTTAATGGGGCTACTCCCATGTTACAAAGTTTATATGTATTGACATCATATAATATTTAGATGTAACCTCGTATATATGCCATTACTTGAAAATGGGGGGTATTACATTACCCTCCTCCATAAGAGAAACATCATCCTTGTTGTAACCTCATGCTAGTGAAACATAATTAGCATTGGTCCTTTCTTGCTTGGAATTTGAGTAGTTGTAGTATTCTTTCATAACCACCAATAGAAGTAGCAACAATTTATGAATTGATTTAGTGGTATAGTTATTTCATTATCTTCGACACCAATACTCCTAGTGGATACTCCTGGGTCAAGGTGGGACTTCTTGTTATGTTTTCATCATGTTGTCCTTGTTCTAGTTGATACATGGTATGTGTCACATTGCATCACATGACATGGCATGTGTCACATTACATCACCTGACATGGTATGTGTCACATTGCATCACCTTTCTAATAGAGGGATGTATTTGCAAGCAATATCATAACAATCTAAAGGAATACTATCCAATTTAGAAAAAAATTGTTTATGGATGGAAGAATTGTTGTACCCATCCCCCTCTATATCCTTATTGAGGGAGAGGGGTAATTTTTTGTTCTTTTTCCTCTCTTGGATATCTTAGGATCCCTTATTACAATTTTGTTGGAAAATGTTTAACAGGTAGCACATGCTTGTCATTGATGGCAAGTATAGCAATGAAGATGGCATGAGTACAGGAAGAATGTAACAAACGGGCACCAAAAGTATTTTAGGAAGACGCTGCAGAGCAAGCCCGATATGTTCAGAAGAGATAGTGCAGAGGATTGTTGGCAGGTTATTATCAGGAAAAGTAAGCTTGTCATTGATGGCAAGATCAGAGTATGCAGCAAAGGCAAAACAAGGACAAAGTACGCTCCGGAGGAGAAGCGCCAGTGATTGCTGGATCTCATCTAGAATTCCCGATGGCCGTCAGATTTGAATGAAGACAAAAGAAGTGCACAGATCTAGAGGATAGATCTCAGGCATTAGATCTGAGCGTAGGATCCGACCACTGTTGGATCGAGGAAAACCTGCACGATCTTTAAAAATGCAAGGAGTAGAGGGCTCACAAATCCTGAAAGAAGGAGGACCGTCCTTCTCAGGGGTTTATGTGGACCATTGATCCGACTCCGTGTCAGAGTTTCGGGGATTGAGAGTTGGAGATGTCAAAGAATATTGACATCAAGAATCCCGAAATCGCGATGTGTGAAATCCCAACTGAATCTGAACCGTTAGATCAAGATGTGATCTGGACCGTTGATCTGACTCCCTATCAGAGTTTCGAGGATCGAGAGTTGGAAATGTCAAAGAATATTGACATCAAGAATCCCGAAATCGTGCTGTGTGAAATCCTGACTGAATCTGAACTGTCAGATCAAGATGTGATCTAGACCGTTGAACCGACTCACATCAGTAGACCACGTCAGCTAGGAACACATGGCACAACTAGGTAATGACAAGTGTCAGACCGATTCAAAATGTCAAACACATGTAAGTCACGAATCAGGGTGACACGTGGCAGTTATTTAACACATGTGACATTAGCAGACTTACACCATGATAGAGTTTCGAGGATTGCGTGTTGGAGATGTCAAAGAAACAATGCAACAGGAATCCCGATTTCACGATATGCAAAATTGTGACTTAAATCGCAGCTATTGAATCAAGTTTTGATCTGGACCGTTGATTCCAGTCAATGGAGAGGCATCGGGGATCGAGAGTTGGACATGTCAAAGATTATTGACATCAGGAATTTCGATATCACAATATGTGAAATCATGATGCAATCTGAGTCGTCAGATCAAGCTTTGATCTGGACCGTTGATTCCAGTCAATGAAGAGGCATCGGGGATCGAGAGTTGGACATGTCAAAGATTATTGACATCAAGAATCCCGATATCATGATATATGAAATAGCGATGTAATTTGAATCATCAGATCAAGTGTTGATCGGAGGGCTACTGATGTACGACATAGTGAAACTACCAGAAACCATTGATGGCGTCTGCTAGAGAATTCGAAGAGACCCCTGTGTGATCGCCAGAGGAGAAGAAGAGTCTCCAAGCTTCATCCAAGTAAAGGAAGACTATTCTTAGAAGGGATTGACAGATGTATGAGCATGGAAGCCAGTAACTAAAACAGAGAAGGTGAGCTCGATTGTCACAGAGAAGACGAAGAGTCTCAACTACCAGAGAGGATGAGGAATCTCAGCATAACATCTAGTGATGATGAACGCGTGGGAAAACAGCCAGAGAAGATGAAGAGTTACGATGATGATCACGCATAGCACTCGAGAGGTGGAGGAGATTGGTGCAGTATGAGCATACAGAGGAATGGCGAATATTGCATGCACAAGATGCATAGAATCTATATATATACACAGTACAAAGAAGAGAGGTGTTGTTGTTGTTGTTGGAGTATGTTGTGGTTGTTGTTATTGAAGGTGATTCATGTGTGAAGAAGGAGGGGAGTGCAGCAGCTGAATTGAACAGAAGAGGAACTGTGCAGTGAATGGACATGGCGCACAGAGCATAAAACACAAAAGAACAGACAACACAAGTGATGTGTGCAGAAAGGCGATGAGGAAGATAGAGCAACAAAATGCAGCAGAACAGTGATGAGTCTGGTAAGCCATTGTTGAATGTCATATCACTGTAATAAGTTTTAGTAGCAAAGTTTTTATTTCAGGGTGGAAGGGAGGTGCTAGGGAGGATTGTTGTCCTCATAGGTTCAAGTGGGTGCTTGAACATAGGGAGTTGTAGCTTCCATTTGGTTGCAGCCAGAGAAACCAGGGTGGCAGGGTGGTGCAAGGGAGAACTCTTGTTCTCTGTTATACAGGTTGGTGCCTGTATGATTGGAAGTTGGTGCTTCCATCCAGTTGGTGCTGGAAAAACTCAGGGAGTTGGTGCTTCCTTCTAGTTGGTGCTAGAGAAACTAGGGAGTTGGTGCTTCCTTCTAGTGGGTGCTAGAGAAAATAGAGAGTTGGTGCTCTCAACAAGTTGCAGCTTACAAAACAAAGGTTGTAGCCTCATTATGAGTTGGTGCTCATGTGTATGATAATGTAAAGAATGTAACTATTACTTATCAATATAAAGAAAAAGAGGTTTTTACCCTTTATGGGTTTCCTCAGGAAATATCTGTCTCTGTGTATC
>ML836318.1:22737-46797 GCA_009831015.1 Picea engelmannii | reverse complement strand
GTTCACTTTGTCTCATTTGAGGACCAAATCCCCTATATTAAAATTTCTTTCAGAGGACGAACTTGTATCGAACCAACTCTTTACAATTTGTTGATGTTGATCCAATTTCTGTTTTTCTTGTGTCCTTACTTCTTCTAATTTCAATAAAACATTTATCTGATTCTCTAAAGGGGGACATTCTTCTTCTTGAACTTTCTGCGACAACTCCAGAGAAGGGAGTAAGACATGTGGAGGAAGAATGGATAATCTTTCGTAAACGAGGAAGAAGGGAGAATTACCAATGGAAGATTTTGGAGTTACTCTATCAACCCAAAGTGCCTTGTACAACACATTGTGCCAATTTTTGTGGTTTTCTGACACTGTTCTGTTTATTATCTTGATCAGATTCTTATTCGTTGATTCAGCCAAACCGTTCCCTTGAGGGTAATAGTTGGCAGAGTATTTTAGTTTGATCCCTTTTTCTAAATCAAAGACGTTCATATACAGGGAGGAAAAATAAGAAGAATTGTCAAAAACAAAACATTCAGGAATTCCAAAACAATTGATAATATGAGAGTTTAGAAACAAAACTACCTGAGTTGTGTTGACTACCTTTAATGGTAAGGCTTCAGACCATATTGTAAAATAATATGTTTCCGTGAGAATGTACTTGTGCTGCTGTGAGGAAGGAGGATTAATCAATCCTATAATATGTAGGCCCACTGCTGAAAAGATGTGTCTACCGTGGCAGGCTGTAAAGGAAAAACAACTTTTTTTACCCGTCCTGCAACCTTTTGACAGATTATACGTTTGTGGGACAAAGTGTGAGCATCATTAAACAAGGTAGGCCAATAGTATCCATCCCTTAGTACTTTGTGGGTAGTGGTATCTCTAACAAAATGACCCCCGACATTGCCAGAATGAAGTTCAACCAACACCCTTTCAGATTCCTCCTTTTCTAAGCAACGCAGAAAAACACCGTCAAAATTCTTTCGAAATAATATATCATTAATTAATTGGAAAGATGCAGATTTAAACCTTTGTACTCTTCTATTTTTCGGATCAAGGTTATGAGGAGAAGTTACGTGCAATAAATAAAATCTGATATTATCATACCATGAATTGGGCACAGTTTGTGTTTCGTTATGCTGATTTGCAGTTGATGTATTTATTTGATTTTCTAACTTTTCAACTGAATCAACTACCAATTTACAAAGGCCTTGACCTCTGACAATTTGTGCAGGTACTATTTCGAGATCATATTCCTGAAGTGATGTCATCGAATTTTTCCTTTTCTCTCCAATCTCTTTCTGCACGAACAAATTTCTTACAGTAGGGTAAGGAACAACGATTTTTGTTCTGGATTTTAAAAGGTAAGACCTGAAATGTTTAACTTCTTTGAAAACAACGTATTCCTACTGATCTACCGCGGGGCAATCTAGTTTTGTTCCTTTAAAGGTAGAGCTCATAAATGAAATGGGTATCTTGTCATTTTCAACATTTTTCTGTGTAAGCACAACAACATAAGATCTGTCAGATGCAAAAATATACAATGTAAAATCCTGGGAAAAATCAGGACTCATAAAGGAAGGTGCTTCGATTATAGATTTTCTAATGGAATTAAAAGTTTGATTCTCTTGTGATCCCCATTTGTACAGAACATCCCTTTTTATCAGATTTTGTAGAGGTTTGACCATCTCAGAAAAACTTGGAACAAATCGTCTGACAAAATTAATTTTACGCAAAAATAATTGCATGGCCTTTTTGGAAGAAGGTGGGGGAAGGTTGACATGGCTTGGATTCTTTCGGGATCAATTATCATTCCGTCTTTGGAGACTATAAACCCAAGCAATTTCCCTTGTTCTACTGCAAAGACTGATTTTTTAGGATTTAGTGAAACGCCGAACTTGTGACATCGTTCTAACACAACTGTAAGATGAGACAGGTGATATTTCTTGTTCTTAGAAAAGATAGTGACATCATGGAGATACACCACAATTGATAGATTGTTAGGGCAGCGAAAAGCAATGTCCATTGCCCTCTGGAAAGTGGCACAAGCATTTATCAATCCGAAAGGCATTTTTCTATAGGCGTAGGTCCCCCATGGGGTACAAAAAGTGGTTTTTAGTTGATCTGATGGAGACATAAGGACCTGGTTATACCCCGAGAAACCATCTAATAAGGATAGTCTTTCAGAACCATATACTTGCTGTAGAATTTGTTCCATTGGAGGACCGAGGTAATTTTCTTTATCAGAGGCTCGGTTTAAATTGCAAAAGTCGAATTTCTCCATTTTTCTTCCTTACTAGGACTAATTTGGATACCCATTGAGTAAGTCGGGCTGGAAAAATGATTTTGGAAGTGAGTAATTTATTTAGTTCCTTTTTTACGGTGGGTTCTAATTTAGGATGCATTTTTCTCAATTTTTGTTGAAAAGGTTGGGTTTGGGGCTTCATATGAATTACATGTTGTATTATGTTTGGGTCAAAAGTTTTTAGATCGTCATACATCCAAGCAAAAACATCTTTGAATTCTTTGAACAATTTTATAAATGTAGACTTTTCTTGTTCAGAGCACCCTCTTCCCGGATTGATATTTTGAGGATTATCTCGCATTCCTAAATTTACAGTTTCGTAAAGTAATGAGGAGCTATTTGTTTTGCAATTGACCACCCCTCTAAATTTGTCATCTAGGTCATAATTTTTTTCTAATCTAACAACATATTTGGGGATAGAGTTTACCATCTCAGATGATAATTCTGTGGATCAAGGATCGGATATTACCGTGAAATCTCAAAGGTTTTCGTTATGAGTGATTTCATCGATTACTTCATCTTCAAAGGTGTCTTCCATATGCATAAAATTGATGATATGTTGATCGTCATCAAACACTCACCAATTTGTGATGTTGTCAAGAATCGATGGCCTAAATAACAATTCAACCGAGAATGCGTTAAGAGAAAAACCTTCAACATGAAACAATTTAGAAGCAACATTAGCTCGTAAATTGGCTTCTGAATTACGAGACTTAGGAATCAAATTTATATTGAAAGCGAGAAATTTATGTATTAAACTCCATACCTCAGCTTGGTAGTTTTTCAAATGTGATGATAAACAATGTATTTCATTTCTTACCTATCTAACTATGATTTTAGAGTCACTGAATACTACCAATTTTTGCACGTCCAGATCCAGTGCCTTCTTTAGCCCCTGCATAAGTGATTTGTATTCTACTGTATTGTTAGTACATTCAAATTCCAATAGAAATGAATTTTTTTTTTATTACATGTGGGATTTATAAGAACACAACCAACACATGCCCCTTCATGAGATTTGGATCCATCAAAATATAAGGACCGTATTTGTTCTTCATCAGCAATGTTCGATGTACTTGGCAAAGTTGTCGTCTGAGTATAGGCTGATATTTCAGATTGTTTTTCTGGGTTGGTGATAAAGGAAATTTCAGTCATGAAATTACCTAAAAAAGTATTCATTCCCTATGTCTCAATCGAATTTACAACATTAGTACAAGTTTCATTTGGATTGTTTAAATCTATCACAGTGTACTTGAGGTAACGTTCTTTGTTTATTCTAATCTTGTTAGGCTGTCCATTTTATGGAAGCCATAAATGAGACCAGTCCGTAGAAAAATAGCCATGTAACTGCTCTGACCAATCTCTACTCAAAAATAAAGCATACGCTTTCGTAATGTCAACACCAATAATATCAATTACTTGATGAAGCTTTGGATTGGATGACAATCTTATCAACACATTTTTGAGTTCACCGATGACTTTGACATTAGTTCAATCTAACTGAATGATCTTTAAATTAGAAGGTTTTACTTCAACATTAATTTTATAGAAAATAGATAGAGGCATAACATTTGATTAGGCGCTAGAATCAACCATACAGTAATGTACATTTCTATTGAAAATTTCAAACGTTAATAAAAAATGAGGCACATTTTTTCATAAAGAAACAACATAATTCTATTGATTTTTTATGGTTGTACATGCAAAAGTTTTATCTAAGTTTCATACAGTTTTATCTGATATGTCTCTTTTATCCTGATTTTCAGATGAATTTTTACTGGGGCCATCTTTAGTTTTATTTGGGTCACTTTCTGCTGATTTCTTGTTGATAGGATCATTCTTTTTATTATTTTCAGCAATACTTTGGAGCATTTTCTATAGGATAAGAGAAAATTTAAGTAATTCAAAAACTGATATATTCTCCCTTAATTTTTGAAGATCTTCAACCAAATCATATTCTAAAACTGGGGCAACAGAGTTTTGTCTTGTTTTAATTTTCTTTGGTTGTTTTGAAACCATATTCCTACTTGTTTCGGGTGAAGGTTTGTTTTGTGTTTTACTTCGAGTGTTATAAGGATGGACAGTTTCAAAATTTTCTTGAAAGATGTTGTCCAATAGATGCCCAAAAATGGGAGGAGATGAATCCTCCTCATCATGTGTTTCTTCCTCACCCGCATCATCATGATTTTCAGGGGGTGTAGAAACAGAGTTATCATGTGCTTCCAGTATCGTTTGCAAAACATATTGTAATCCTTCAAAGTTTAGACTTTCTCTAGTCGGGTTTAGCTGGTTTTGAGGAAAAGGTTTTCTGAAAGGTGGTCTAAAACCTCCTTTACTTGTAGATGTCTCCTCAACGGATCTTTTCAAGTCTATGACATGATTGGATAATTTATGGAAATATTTTTGCAAACTTTCCAAGTCTAATGTCTCTTGTTGATTTTTAGTTTGAGGAGGCCTAGTGAGAATTTCTATTTTCTTTTTAGAATATGAATTTGTTTCAGCCTCACTACTTAGGTTATCTTTTAAGCTCATAATGTATTTCTCAATAAGGACTACCTCCTCAAAGGATTCAAATAATGTGTTCTTTTTGGACCTTTTAATCCATATGGCTATGTTGTTATGCAGGGCCTTAGTATAGTATGCAACAATCAGATTTTCTGCAAGCATCGAATCTACAACAATTTTGTTTTTAAACGTTAGAAATATCTGGTTGAAGTCCTTGAATTTTTCTTTAGGGTTCATTTTCAAACTAGAGAGTTCCATTACCAATACTTCTGGAGATTTATCATCTCCTAATTTTTTTAGAAAAAAAATTTCAAACTTGTCCCAAGAGAAGATGGTTTGAGGTTGTTGCGTAAAATACTAGGTTGAGGCATTCCCCTCAAAAGTGTAGGGGAATAACCTGCACACGAAATATTCATTCTCAACACTCCGGAGTCTAACAACCAACATAAATTTCTTGATATGATCCTCAGCTGATTTCTTCGAATCTAGATCAAATTTGGGCAGCCATTTCTCCGAATGTTTAGGCAACAGGTGTTGGGGTCCAGGGACTGCCACAACATCTTGATCAAGCCAAGGTATGGCAAGATTATTTTCGTTTTCCATGGGAGTTGGTGGAGTTGAAGGTTGATATGGTTTAGATGAAGAACTACCTTTGTCCGAGGATTCCTGTCCTGAAGAGTGTGGGGAAGAACCAGGTGGGGATGGTGGCATACAAGATCCCCCAACACCAAGGATAAGTGCTCCAGAAGGATAATTGATATTACCACCTAAAGGGTTTTTGGGAAGACTAGTGTCTTGAGGTTGTTCTTGAAGATTTGTGAAATCAAGGGGTTGATTGAGTTGTCTACCAGGTTGTCTAATTCGATACAAATCACTTTGAGTTCTTATAATTGATTGGTGAACAATTTCTTGAACGTCAATCCCTTGAGGAACTGGTGTCATTGGTTCGACAGGAATGTCATGAGTAGTGTTTGAGTTCGTAGGTGGGTCAAGTGTAACGTTAGTGTCTGAGCGACTATGCGTTACGACAGGAGAACGATTGTTTGGGGGAGTCTTATGACCTCCACATGCCATCAATGAATTCCAGGCCCTCCATCTAGCGCCATTTGTTAACGGGCGTTTGTGACACACTGTCAACGACAAGGATAGATTTGGACCGGGGTTGTCTATTTAACCCAAGCCATTTGGTATGATCTACCCCGATGGGTTTTATGGCTCTGTTAGCCAACTAGGATCCTAAAAACAACTAAAGGATGCGAACTAACTAAAAATACAATTCTAACAATCAACACTTTAATTACAAATGTTCAACTCAGAGTGTTAATGTATAATGGTTATATATAGTTTACAAGGTTTGAGCAAAGCCTTGTGAAAGTGATTGTTTAAGATAATGTATCAAAAAAAGATAAAGTATAAACAAACTTATTCTAATACTCTAAATATCAAACTAGTAAACAAAAAATGAATATGATTGTAATGATATAACGAAAATAGACAAAGCTAATTAATGTTTAAAAAATGCAATCAATATTCATTCATATATAAACAAATTAAATAAATAATACATTGACTAACTTCTAGCTTATCAATAATAATACACTAAAATTGTCTCTCTGTGTTTGGTTAGCTCCTCCTGTCCTATGTCAAGTGAATACCTATGACAGAAACAAACATAATACTTCCTGAAGAAATTCAAGGAAGTGTTTCATATTTTGGAGCGAGTTTATGACGACAAAAAAAATAATAATTATATATCCCGTGACCTTGATATGTCCAATAATTGAGAATGAAAGAAATCCCAATCCTCGGTAATGGTGTTACCAACTATCTAGCATCAGACGTAAACTCAAAATACTTAAACAGATGATCAATCACAGATATAAACTAGACCAAAAGATAATGAACAACATAAAGAAAATCATGATATAAAATATTATGTGGAAAACAAACTAAAGCTATTTCGACACAGATAACATTTCATATCATGAAATTACATGAGAAGATAATGAAAGAAAACACTGCACAGTCTACACTAGACCAAATCCAAATAATAAACTTCTTTCTCATATAGTTTCAAAAATATATGTCTATCATATCAGGTCCAGGCAAAACTGTCCTTATCACCAGGAAACATAGCTATTTAAACATGTTTATGATCTGTTACCTCCTATCATGCAATATAGAGGCAGATCTCTTAAAATAAGTTTTTTACTAAAATGAAATAACAAAAAGATACTCTTGGTCTTTTAATAAAAAATATTTATATTAATGAACATTGTTTTTCAAAATAGGAAATTACTAATGAGTGAGATTGTTGTGGGTGGGATTTTCGGTTTTGATCGGAAATGCCACAGTGTAGTCAATAGATTGTCGACGTTTCGGATCCAGATTAGGATCCATCTTCAGGACAAAGAGCCTGGGTTTTAAGAGAAAGAGAAGAGTTGGTATAAATACTGGAAGTGGGGAAGTTCCTTAGTGTCGGCTAAGTGGAATTATTTAGCAAATTTAATTATTTTGTAAGGTATTACTAGGGTTTATTAAATTTTGTTTATTTAAAGGTTATGATAGTTTATTAATAATTTAGGGTTTCTTATTTAATTATTTAATGTTCTAGGGTTTAGTTTATAAGTAAATTAAATTTTAGGGTTTCTTTTGTTATAAGGTAAATAATGGGTTCTAATTAGTTTTAWTRTTGTGTGCTAGAGTCTTTAATAGGAATAATAGGYTCTAGGGTTAGSTTGTCGGTAACAGGTAATTTAAAAATTGGGGTTTCTTATTTATGATTAATTATTTAATRTTCTAGGGTTTAGTYTATGGTATAAAGTCTTTATTAKGGATARTAGGTTCTAGGATATAGGTAACAAGTAATTWATTAGKGTTTTTYTTTTTATATTCTAAGTGTTTTTATTACTACAAGGTTAATTAGTATTAATCAATTAGGTTCTTAGGTTTTTTAAGGGGTTCTTAGGCTGTCAAGAATTAAATGGTTTTCTTATGAATAATTTGTTATAAAAAGAAGAAGAAAAGAAGAGAAAAAATTACCAAAGTTTATTGTTGTTTTTTGTGGAAGAGGGGGAGCCAGTTTTCGCTTAGTTCTAGTCCATTGTCTCTGTTAAGGTTACTAGGGTGTTTACAGATTTCAATGACTTCTCTAATACGACGTTTGAAGAGGTGATTTTCTTTGGCAAGGATTTTGGTGTCTTCTAGGCGAACATGGTGTCTAGTTTTGATGGAGTGTTCAGCCATGGTGTCTTCTAGGAAATTACTAGTCTACTAAACACTCAACCCATGACTCTTTTCCTTAAGCATAGCACCATAATCTATTGTTTACCTGAAATAATAAAACGAAATCAAATTTTAGATAATAATCCAAACAAATAATTTAAACAGACTGGCTACATAATCTTTCAATTATGTAGCTACTCTCAAAATAAAAATAAAATAAAAAATGAATCTAACTATTATTTCTCAAACAGAATCAAATCGTAAAAAAAATACAAACTATTTACCAATTCAGAAATTTGACAGAGAGGCATCAGACATGTTTGAATTTATAATGGTATTGAAGTTTGTTGAATTTTTAATGACCACACTCCCAGATCTCTTAATACGCTTGTTATCCCTGTGTGCGTTCGATTGAACGTAGGCTCTGAGCTCGTTGTTCTCCCTCTCAAGCACTGAATTCCAGGTGACCATTTGGTTCAATTGTGCCTGTAGGTAGGGGACATCCCGATAATACTTTTCGATCCAATCGAAACAATTCTCACAATGTACTGGATCTATGCTAGGAAAAGGCTGATTTTCTCTATAGAGGGTAATTTAACTTGTTCCATGATTTGTTTCAGATCATGTTGAATGCCTGAAAAACTCTCCTGTTTCTTTAAGAATGGAGGAATATTCGATACTAAATCGAACTATGGTGTATCAAAATTGATATCGTCCCCAGGGAGTCATTCATCAATATCATCCTCAACAATTCAATCATCGATATCGTCCTCAGAAAATCGATCATCGACCTCAATCACAGGGATTGGTTTCTCATGATCACGCTGTCGATTTCTTAGTGTTCTGGAAATAAGTCGACCAGGTATTTTACTTTTAAAATTGATGTCTGGACTTCTTTGTATATTTCTCCTACCATGTTTCTTGATCTCAAGTTCATCAATCCGAATTGGCTCAGGATTAGGAACAACAAGGCTTTTATCCTTTAGATAATCCAAAACCTCTTCTAAAGATTTCCTGGGAATAAAATGGCATCTCGGTTTCTTTCCTTTGGATGGCTTCTAGAGAACAATAAGAGTTTCAACTATAATAGACACAGGGCTTTCTTGCAGATTGACATGTAGGTTTTCCATAGCGGGGTTTGATCGATAAGGACTGGGAGGTTCATTAAAATGCAAAGGTAATTATGTCACGTTTTCAGGTAGGGTGAACCCATTTCTATACATGAAATTGTTCCAACTATCCCCAACTTTAGACAAATGCGAAATCACCAGAATTCGAATCAGGCCGTGATGGAACAAACTAGATTGTGCATTGAGGTTTTTTCTCTGGTATAATTTGGCCATTTTTTGCAGGCTCCTAAGTAGATAGAATGAAATATTCAAATCAAAACCTAGAAATACCATCAATAAACAGACATGATACAGGAAGACAAGACCCTATCTACCCTCATAGGTAACAAATTGTTTAAGTATCAATAGAAAACCATGCCACTGTGGTTTAAGTAAAACAATTGGTGTACCTTTTATACTGTAGTGAGACTTATTGGAGGCCATCAGTAGGTTCCAAGTGACTTCGTCAAACTTGAGGTTTTTAAACCAATTAGATCCCTCTTTGGGAAATCCAGTAGCCTCTGCAATCGAACCCTCAGTCAATTCTAACTGTAAATCTCCAATTTTATCTCTAGTGCCATCGAAATTTTGGGCAAAGGCTTGAGCCAATTCAAGGCTAAAACCCTCAAATCGTTTTATGAACCCATCCTATCCATAAGCCCCAAGGTCATCCATGACATCATCGTGTGAGAGGATATCTTGTGAGCCATTTGGATCGATCCTCACCACAGACACCATCAATATGGTCACACAGAAGCAAAAAGAGTAGCGAAGGGTGGGATGTGTTTGAAAACACACGAAATAGAGGATGAGCTCTACGTATTCAGAGGAGATCTGATACCTAACGCTTCGGAAAGCCACCATAGCAACTACTTGGAAAGTTGAGTGGATGCTAAACCAAAGGATGCATAGAATTAAAAACCACCTTGTGAAATGAATGCCAAAACCAAAAATGAAAAATTACCACTTGAAGTAATGAATTCATGCCTATGCTAGCAGAACAAAGGAGTAATGTTTGAAGGCATAATTTCTAGTCCTGTACCAGGATGATGAGATTTTGATATGACTACAAGGGATAGGATTGATATTTCAAAATACACCAAAGTTTTGTTTGATGCACGATTGTAGATATGGTAATGTGAAAATCAAAGTATTCAAAGAATAGAATGCCTAAGGCATAACCCCAAGGTGGATAAATCATGCACTATGGTAAGGGAGTAACCCATAATATGATAGGTCGACAAGTTTTTAAGGTTCTTGAAATTATTTAGATGCCCTTAGGTGTTATCCAATTTATAAAAGGAAAATCCACAAACTATATGATGCAATCAAACCAGAGATTGTTCTAATTTCATGCTTACATTCATGAAATTGAACAAGAGAAATGATAAATTAAAATAAATGAACTCATACACAGAGTTAATCAAACGAGTCTCTTCACAACCAAAAGATGATAGAAATATTTGCAAATAGGAGGAAGCTACAATTTTTTTTATCCCATTAAGAAGACATTTTTTAATGATAAAATTGACATGAATAGTTGGCTGCCAACAATGGCGACACGCTGGGTGAAGCAATTATCTCTGCATCACCAAAACTTTATATCAGGGAACAAATAAATCAGATAGTTATTAGAAACAATTAAAAAAAAAGATCAAGCATTTTGACATCAACTCGGAAAAATAACACAATCATATCATTGAATAAAATTCTGTCCAAAAATTGTAATTCGACATCTCGTTTCGATCAAAGGGGAAACGATAGTTATACAAGTGACTCCAATACCATTGACATGGCCACTACTGCCAGCAAACGTTTATAGCCTAAACAAGGATTTCATTTAACCCTCTCTAGTGCTTCGATTCCATCCAAGAGTTGTCCATCTATGATAAAAGCACCTTGACATATGATCAATTTAAAAACATACCTGAGGATATTTGGACCCAACATTGCTTCGCTGCCAACAGTCCTGTTTAGTACCCTAACTAAGTTGTCTTGGTATCATGTGTGCATTTACCTATTGCCAACAGACCTGTTCAATATCCTGACGGGTTTACACACAATTCCCACACATTACAGTGCTTCCAACTCTCTAAAATTGTTTATAATATTTTCAGAAACTTCATGATATCAAGAGAGCGGGGTGATACTGAAGATTTCACAGCCAGGAAATGATAGGATTGATCTTTAAGAATTATCTTTTCGTTCTTTAAAAACTTTCATCATAATTTGGAAATAAATATTTTAATCAGGAAATCATCTCCAGGATGGGGAAGTGCTATGAGTTGTTTTCATTAAAACAAGGACGGCATGAGAATTTTTTAAAGACAATCATGTTTCCCTGAGATTTCAATGAAAACTGGAAACAATGAGTGGACAAATACTTACCGTAACTGATATGAGTTTAGAACTTAATGTGCATATGCTTTGAACTGTTATCAATTGTTGCTAATGAAAGATCCAATTCCCCTCAATAATGAATGATGATTCATAAATAATTATTAGGGAAACAAAACCAAACTGAATAAAAATAAAAATAGAACAAAAGAACATGCAAACTAAAAATATTTACAACGAGGAAAACCTGATTTTCTCGGGTGAAGTAATTTTTCAGAGATTGGCCATTCACTGGAAAAGTGTCTGGCTATCCCTTCTAAGTTGTGCAACCGAAAATAACTATGACCACATTTTTCAGAAATGACAAAAGGCCCCAACCAAAGGTTTTGGAACTTGGTATGTTCTCCTTTATTCTCGTGCGCTTTGTCCCATTTGAGGACCAAATCCCCTATATTAAAATTTCTTTCAGAGGACGAACTTGTATCGAACCAACTCTTCACAATTTGTTGATGCTGATCCAATTTATGTTTTGCTTGTGTGCTTACTTCTTCTAATTTCAATAAATCATTTATCTGATTCTCTAAAGGGGGAGATTCTTCTTCTTGAACTTTCTGTGACAATTGTAGAGAAGGGAGTAAGACATGTGGAGGAAGAATGGCTTCTCTTGCATAAATGAGGAAGAAGGGAGAATTACCAATGGAAGATTTTGGAGTTACTCTATCAACCCAAAGTGCCTTGTACAACACATTGTGCCAATTTTTGTGGTTTTCTGACACTGTTCTCTTTATTATCTTGATCAGATTATTATTCATTGATTCGGCCAAATCATTCCCTTGAGGGTAATAGATGGCATAGTATTTTAGTTTGATCCCTTTTTCTAAAGCAAAGACGTTCATATCTAGGGAGGAAAAATAAGAAGCATTTTCAAAAACCAAACATTCAGGAATTTCGAAACGAGTTATAATATGAGAGTTTAGAAACAAAACTACCTGATTTGTGTTGACTACCTTTAATGGTAAGGATTTAGACCATATCGTAAAATAATCTGTTGTCGTGAGAATGTACTTGTGTTGCTGTGAGGAAGGAGGATTAATCAATCCTATAATATCTAGGCCCCATTGCTGAAAAGGTGTGTCTACCATGACAAGCTGTAAAGGAAAAACAACGTTTTTTACCCTTCCTGTAGCCTTTTGACAGATTATACATTTGCAGGACAAAGTGTGAGCATCCTTAAACAAGGTAGGCCAATAGTAGAAAGCCCTTAGTACTTTGTGGGCAGTGGTATCTCCACCAAAATGACCCCCAACATCGTCAGGATGAAGTTCAACCAACACCTTTTCAGATTCCTCATTTTCTAAGCAATGTAGAAAAACATTGTCAAAATTCTTTCGAAATAATATATCGTTAATTAATTGGAAAGATGCATATTTAAGCCTTAGTACTCTTCTATTTTTCAGATCAAGGTTACAAGGAGCAGTTCCATGCAAAAAATAAAATATGATATTATCATACCATGAATTGGGCACAGTTTGTGTACAATAGATTTGTGTTTCGTTATGCTGATTTGCAGTTGATGTATTTATTTGATTTTTTGACTTTTCAACTGAATCAACTACCAATTTACAAAGGCCTTGACCTCTGACAATTTGTGTAGCTACTATTTCAAGATCATATTCCTGAAGTGATGTCATCCAATTTGCCCTTTTCTCTCCCATCTCTTTCTGCACTAACAGATTTCTTACAGGAGGGTAAGGAACAACAATTTTTGTCCTGGATTTTAAAAGATAAGACCTGAAATGTTTAACTGCTTTGAAAACAATGTATGCTTGTTGATCTGCCACGGGGTAATCTAGTTCTGCTCCTTTAAAGACATAGCTCATAAATGAAATGGGTAGCTCATAAATGAAATGGGTAATCTCCTTTAAAGGAAGGTGCTTCAATTATAGATTTTCTAATGGAATTGAAAGCTTGATTCTCTTGTGATCCCCATTTGTACAGAACATACTTTTTTATCATATTTTGTAGAGGTTTGACCATCTCGAAAAAACTTTGAACAAATCGTCTCACAAAATTAATTTTACCCAAAAAGGATTGCATGGCCTTTTTGGAAGAAGGTGGGGGAAGGTTGGCAATGGCTTGGGTTATTTCGGGATCAATTATCATTCCATCTTTAGAGACTATAAACCCAAGCAATTTTCCTTGTTCTACTACAAAGACTGATCTTTTAGGATTGAGTGAAATGTCAAACTTGCTACATTGTTCTAACACAACCCTAAGATGAGACATGTGATATTTCTTGTTCTTGGAAAAGACAATGACGCCATCTAGATAGACCACAACTGCCTGATTGATAAGGCCGTGAAAATAATTACCCATTGCCCTCTGGAAAGTGGCACTGACATTTATCAATTTGAAAGGCATTTTTCTATAGGCATAGGTCCCCCATGGGGTACATAAAGTGGTTTTTAGCTGATCTAATGGAGACATAAGGACCTAGTTATACCCTGAGAAACCATCTAATAAGGATAGTCTTTCAGAACCAGATACTTGCTGCATAATTTGTTCCATTGGAGGAACAAGGTAATTGTCTTTATCAGAGGCTCGATTTAAATTATGAAAGTCGACACAAAGTCGAATTTATCCATTTTTCTTCCTTACTGGGACTAAGTTGGATACCCATTGACTATGGCGGATTGGAAAAATGATGTTGGGAGTGAGTAATTTATTTGTTTCCTTTTTTATGATGGGTTCTAATTTAGGATGCATTTTTCTCAATTTTTGTTGAAAAGGTTGGGTTTGGGGCTTCATAGGAATTACATTATGTATTATGTTTGGGTCAAAAGTTTTTAGACCATCATACATCCAATCAAACATATCTTTGAATTCTTTGAACAATTTTATAAATGCAAATTTTTCTTGTTCAGAGCACCCTCTTCCTAGATTGATATTTTGAGGATTATATCGCATTCCTAAATTTACAGTTTCGTATAGCAATGAGGAACAATTTTTTTTGCAATTGACTACCCCTCTAAAATTGTCATGTAGGTCATAACATTTTTATAATCTAACAACATATTTGGGGATAGATTTTACCAGATCAGATGATTATTCTGTGGATCGAGGATTGGATATTACCGTGAAATCTTAGGGGTTTTGTTATGAGTGCTTTCATCGATTACTGCATGTTGGAAGGTGTATTCCATATGCAGAAAATTGATGATCTGTTGATCGTCATCAAACACTCACCAATTTGTGATGTTGTCAAGAATCGATGGTTTGAATAACAATTCAACCGAGAATGCATTGGGAAAAAGGCCTTCAACATGCAACAATTTAGAAGCAACATTAGCTAGTAAATCAACCTTCGAATGACTTGACCTAGGAATAGAATTTATATTGAAAGCAAGAAATTTATGTATTAAACTCCATACCTCATTTTGGTATTTTTTCAAATGTGGTGATAAATAATGTATTTCATTTCTTACCTGTCTAACTACGTTTTCAGAGTCACAGAATACTACCAATTTTTGCATGTCCAAATCTAGTGCCTTTTTTAGCCCCTACAGAAGTGCTTCATATTCTACCTCATTGTTAGTACATTCAAATTCCAATCGACAGAAAATAAATGTTTTATTACCTATGGGATCGATAAGCACACAACCAACACTTTCCCCTTCCCGAGATTTGGATACGTCAAAATATAAGGACCAGATTTGTTCGTCATCAACAATGTTCGATGTAATTGGCAAAGTTGTCATCTGAGTATAGGCTGATATTTCAGATTGTTGTTATGGGTTGGTGATAAAGGAACTTTCAGTCATGAAATTACCAAAAAAAGTATTCATTCCCTGTGTCTCAATCGAATTTACAGCAATAGTAAAAGGTTCATTTGGATCATTTAAATCTGTCACAGTAAACTTGAGGTAAAGTTCTCTGTTTATTCTAATCTTGTTAGGTTGTCCATTTTTTGGTAGCCATAAATGAGACTAGTCTGTAGCAAAATAACCATGTAACCGCTCTGGCCAATCTCTACTAAAAAACAAACCATACACTTCCGGAATGTTAGCAACAATAATATCAATGACTTGATGAACCTTTGGATCAGATGACAATCTTATCAACACATTTTTGAGTTCACCGATGACTTTGACATTAGTTTGATCTAACTGAATGATCTTTAAATCAGAAGGTTTTACTTTGGCATTAATTTTCTAACACACAGATAGAGGCATAACATTTGATGAGGCACCCGAATCAACCATACAGTTATGTACATTTATATTGAAAATTTCAAATGTTAATAAAAAAGGAGGCACATTTTTTTGTAAAGAAATAGTAGAATTCTACTGATTTTTTATGGTTGTACCTGTTAGAAAAACAGGACCGCGGAGCAATAAAATAAAACAAATGCAGAAACAAAAACACAGAAGACACACAATACAAGAGAGACACAGATTTACGTGGTTCACCCAGTGTGGGCTACGTCCACCAGAGAAATTGCCAGGTCCTTCCTTTATTATTATCCAGCAAATGAAGGGATACAACCTACAGCAAAACCCGCTGTAACTTCCTCTTCTTTCTCTCACAGTCTCCTCTCTCAGAATACAATATTCACTCTCCTCCATAGCCGCAATACATTTCCCTCGTAAAAGAGGGTTGCCTTCTAGGGCAAAAACCCTAACATAATCTCTACCGTTAGATTTGCGACCTTATAATGAACAATCTAGATTTACAATGAAATTACAATATACTTTTATAAGGCAATTTTTTGCTTCGGGGGCTTCGCCCCCGAACCCCCGCTGGGGGGCCGCTTGCCCCCAAACCCCGCAGAGGGGGTACCCCCCCTCTGCACTCCCCCACGTGGAAGAGTGTACATACTTCTGGGGTGTAAATGCTTCATGGGGTATAGACACGGCTGAAAGAAAAGGAACTCTGCATGAGGAAGATAATCAGGCTCCACAACCATCAGTACCTGCAAAAGTTTTATCTAAGTTTCCTACAGTTTTCTCTGATATGTCCCTTTTATCTTGATTTTCAGATGACTTTTTACCGAGGACATCTTTAGTTTTATTTGGGTCACTTTTTGTTGATTTCTTGCTGATAAGATCATTCTTTTTATTATTTTCAGCAATACTTTGGAGCATTTTCTGTAGGATAGGAGGAAATTTAAGTAATTCAAAAACTGATATATTCACCCTTAATTTTTTAAGATCTTCAACCAAATCATATTCTAAAACTAGGGAAATAGAGTTTTGTCTTGTTTAAGTTTGCTTTGGTTTTTTTGAAACCACATTCCTACTTGTTTTAGGTGAAGGTTTGTTTTGTGTTTAACTTTGAGTGTTTTAAGGATGGACAGTTTCAAAATTTTCTTGAAAGATGATGTCCAATAAATGCCTGAAAACGGGAGGAGATGAATCCTCCTCATCAGGTGTTTCTTCTTCACCCGTATCGTCATGATTTTTAGGGGGTGTAGAAACAAAGTTATCATGTGCTTCCAGTATCGTTTGCAAAACATACTATAATCCTTCAAAGTTTAGACCTTATGTGGTCGGGTTTGGCCGGTTTTGAGGAAAAGGTTTTCTAAAAGGTGGTATAAAACCTCCTTTAATTGTATATGCCTCCTCAATGGATCTTTTCAAGTTTATGACCTGATTGGATAATTTCTGGAAATATTTTTTCAAACTTTCCAAGTCTAGTGTCTTTTGTTGATTTTTAGTTTGAGGAGGCCTAGTGAGAATTTATATTTTCTTTTTAGAAGATGAAGTTGTTTTAGCCTCACTACTTATGTTATCTTTTAATCTCATAATATCTTTCTCAATAAGGACTGCCTCCTCAAAGGCTTCTAATAATGCGTTATTTTTGGAACTTTTAACCCATATGGTTATGTTGTTATGCAGGGCCTTAGTATAGTATGCAACAGTCATATTATCTGCAGGCATCGAATCTATAGGGATTTTGTTTTTTAACGTTAGAAATCTCTGGTTGAAGTCCTTGAATTTTTCTTTAGGGTTCATTTTCAAACTAGAGAGTTCCATTACCAAGAATTCTGGAGATTTATCATCTCCGAATTTTTCTAGAAAATAGGTTTCAAAATTGTCCCAAGAGACGATGGTTTGAGGTTGTTGTGCAAAATACCAGGTTGAGGCATTCCCCTCAAACATGTAGGGGAATAACCTACAAACGACATCTTTGTGATCAACACTCTGGAGTCTAAAACCAAAATAAATTTCTTGATATGATCCTCAGCTGATTGCTTTGAATCTGGATCAAATTTGGACAACCACTTCTCCAGATGTTTAGGCAACGGGTTTTGGGGTCCAGGTACTACCACAACATCTTGATCGAGCCAAGGTCTGGCGAGATTATTTTTGGTTTTCCATGGGATTTGGTGGAGTTGAAGGTTGATATGGTTCAGATGAGGAACTGCCTTCGTCCAAGGATTCCTCTCTTGAAGAGGGCGGGGAAGAACCAGGTGGGGATGGTGGGATACCAGATCCCCAAACACCAAGGATAAGTGCTTCAAAATGATCGGTGATATTGCCACCTAAAGTTTTTTCGGGAAGACCAATGTCTTGAGGTTGTTCTTGAATATTTGTTAAATCAAGGGGTTGATTAAGTTTTCTATCAGGTTGTCTGATTCAGGACAAATCCCTTTGAGTTATTATAATTGTCTAGTGATCAATTTCTTGAACGTCAATCCCTTGAGGAACTGGTGTCACTGGTTCGACGGGAATGTCAGCAGTAGTGTTTGAGGTAGTAGTTGGGTCAAGTGTAACGTTAGTGTCTGAGCGACTACACATTATGACAGGAGAATGATTGTTTGAGGGAGTCTTATGATCTCCATGTGCCATCAATGAATTTAGGCCCTCCTTATAGGGCCATTTGTTGATGGGCGTTTGTGACACACTGTCACAAGAAGGATAGATCCAGACCATAGTTGTCTATTTAACCCAAGACGTTTGGTATGATCTACCTCGACAGGTTTTATGGCTCTGTTAGCCAACTAGGATCCTAAAAACAATTAAAGGATGTGAACTAACTAAAAATACAATTCTAACAATCAACACTTTAATCACAAATGTTCAACTAAGAGTGTTAATGTATAATGGTTATATACAGTTTACAAGGTTTGAGCAAAGCCTTGTGAAAGTGATTGTTTAAGATAATGTATCTAAAAAAGATAAAGTATAAACAAACTTATTCTAATAATCTAAATATCAAACTAGTAAACAACAAATGAATATGATTGTAATGATATAACGAAAATAGACAAAGTTAATTAAGGTCTAAATAATGCAATCACTATTCATTCATATATAAACAACTTAAATAAATAATACAATGACTAACCTCTAGCTGATCAACAATAATAAACTAACCTCTATCTCCACTAACTCCTCTTGTCCCGTGTCAAGTGAAAACCTATGACAAAAACAAGCATAATACTTCCTAAAGAAATTCAAGGAAGTGTTTCATATTCTGGAGCGAGTTTATGACGACAGAAAGATAAATAATTATATATCCCATGACCTTGAGATGTCCAATAATTGAGAATGAAAGAAATCCCAATCCTCGGTAATGGTGTTACCAACTATCTAGCATTAGACGTAAACTCAAAACACTTAAATAGATGATCAATCACAGATATAAACTAGACCAAAAGATAATGAACAACATAAAGAAAAACATGATATAAAATATTATGTGGAAAACAAACTAAAGCTAATTCAACACAGATAACATTTCATATCAAGAAATTACATGAGAAGACAATGAAAGAAAACACTGCACAGTCTACACCGGACCAAAGACAAATAGTAAACTGCTTTCTCATATAGTTTTAAAAATATATTTCCATCATATCAGGTCCAAGAAAAGGTGTCCTTATCACCAGGTAACATAGCTATTTAAACATGTTTTTGATCTGTTACCTCCTATAATGCAAGATAGAGGCAGATCTCTTAAAATAACTTTTTTACTAAAATGAAATAACAAAAATATACTCTTGTTGGAGTCTTTTAATAAAAAATATTTATATTAATGAACATTGTTTTTCAAAATAGGAAATTACTAGTCTATTAAATGCTCAACCCACGACTCTTTTCCTTAAACATAGCACCATAATCTGTTGTTTACCTGAAATAATAAAACGAAATCAAAATTTAGATAATAATCCAAACAAATAATTTAAACAGATTGGCTACAAAATCTTTCGATTCTGTAGCTAGTCTCAAAATTAAAAAAAAATAAAAATGAATCTAACTGTTATTTCTCAAATAAAATCAAATCGTAAAAAAAACAAACAAACTATTTACCAATTCAGAAATTTGACAAAGAGGCATCAAACAGGTCTAAATTTATAATGGTATTGAAGTTTGTCGAATTTTTAATGACCACAGTCCCAGATCGCTTAATACGCTTGTTATCCCTGTGTGCATTCGATCAAACGCAGGCTTTGAGCTCATTGTTCTCCCTCTCAAGCACTGAATTTCGGTTGATCATTTGGTTCAATTGTGCATGTAGGTAGGGGACATCCCGATAATACCTTTCAATCCAATCGAAACAATTCTCACAATGTACTGGTTCTATGCTAGGAAAAGGCCAAGTCTGCTCTGTAGAGGGTAATTTAACCTGTTCCATGATTTGTTTCAGATCATGTTGAATGCCTGAAAACCCCTCCTATTTATTTAAGAATGGGGGTAGATTCGATACAAAATCGAACTGTGGTGTATCAACATCGATATCGTCCCCATGGATCCGGTCATCGATATCATCCTCAACAATTCGATCATCGATATCATCCTCATAAAATTGATCATCGACCTCAATCACATGGATTGGTTTCTCGTGATCACGCTGTCGATTTATTAGTGTTCTGGAAATAAGTTGACCAGGTCTTTTATTTTTAAAATTGATGTCTGGACTTCTCTGTATCTTTCGCCTACCCTGTTTCTTGATCTCAAGTTCATCAATCTGAATTGGCTTGGGATTAGGAACATCAAGGTTTTTATCCTTTAGATCATCCAAAACCTCTTCTAAATATTTATTGGGAATAAAATTGCATCTCGGTTTCTTGCCTTTGGATGGCTTATGGAGAACAACACGAGTTTTATCTATAGACACAGGGCTTTCTTGCAGATTGACATGCAGGTTTTCCATAGAGGGGTTTGATCGACAAGGAATGGGAGGTTAATTAAAATGCAGAGGTAATTCTGTCACGTTTTTAGGTAGGGCGAACCCATTTCTATAGACGAAATTGTTCCAACTATCCCCAACTTTAGACAAATGCAAAATCACCAGAATTTGGATCAGGTCGTAATGGAACAAACTAGATTGTGCATTTAGGTTTTTTCTCAAGTAGAATTTGGCCATTTTTGCAGGCTCCTAAGTAGATAGAATGGCATATTCAAATCAAAACCTAGAAATACCATCAATAAACGAACATGATACAGGAAAACCAGACCGTATCTACCCTCACAGGTAACAAATTGTTTAAGTATCAATAGCAAACCATGCCCCCATTGTTTAAATAAAACAATTGGTGTACCTTTTATACTGTAGCGCGACTTCTTGGAGTCCATCAGTAGGTGCCAAGGGACTTCGTCGAACTTGATGTTTTTAAACTAGTGAGCTCCCTCTTGGGGCAATCTAGTAGCCTCTGTAATCGAACCCTCGGTCACTTCTAACTGTAAATCTCTAATTTTAACTCTAGCGCCATCGAAAGTTTGGGCAAAGGCTTGAGCCAATTTGAGGTTGAAACCCTCAAATCGTTTTATGAACCCATCCCAGCCATAAGCCGCGAGGTCATCCATGGTGTCTTCGTGTGAGAGGAGAGCTTGTGATCCATTCAACTTGATCCTCACTACAGGCGCAATCGATATGGTCACACAGAAACAACAGGAGTAGCAAAGGGTGGGGTGCGTTTGAAAACACACGAAATAGAGGATGAGCTCTGCGTATTCGAAGGAGATCCGATACCTAAGGCTTTAGAAAGCCACCATAGCGACCACTTGGAATGTTGAGTGGATGCTAAACCTCAGGACGCACATAACAAAAAACCACCTTGTGAAATGAATGCCAAACCTAAGAATGAAAACTTACCACTTGAAGCAATGAATACATGGTTGTGCTAGCAGGATGAAGGAGTAATTTTTGAAGGCATAATTGTCAGTCCTCTACCAGGATGACGAGATTGTGATATGACTACAAGGGATAGGATTGATATTTCAAAATACACCAAAGTTTTGTTTGATGCATGATCGTAGATATGGTAATGTGAAAACCAAATATTCAAAGAATAAAATGCCTAAGGCATAACCCCAAGGTGGATAACTCATGCACTATGGTAAGGGAGTAACCCATAATATGATAGATTGACAAGTTTTTAAGGTTCTTGAAATTATTTAGATGCCCTTAGGTGTTATCCAATTTATAAAAGGAAAATCCACAAATTGTATGATGCACTCAAACCATAGCTTGTTCTAATTTCATGCTTACAGTCATGAAATTGAACAAGAGAAATGATAAATTAAAATAAATGAACTCATACACATAGATAATCAAATGAGTCTCTTCACAACCAAAAGATGATAGAAATCTTTGCAAATAGGAGGCAGCTACAATTTTTTTTATCCCATTAAGACGACATTTTATAATGATAAAATTGACATGAATAGTTGGCTGCCAACAAAATGATTCAAATTCATTAATTAGAATTTATTAAGGCATTAATCAAAGTGGTTATTCCAAGAAAGATAAATCCCTAACTACTCAAGAAGTTAGAAGAGTTAGTTTTAAAAAAAAATAATAAAGAACTTCATCAAAGGAGTTAGAGAAGGTCACATTATCAGTGCAAGAGATCAGAACATAAGGGTCCAATCATTGACATGCAACCAATATTCTAATCATCAAACAAAGATCTTTATCTTCACCATTCTTCTTCTTCTTCTACACCACTTTCTCAAGGCTTTTTTGTTCATATTTCTAAACTAAGCATAAGGCTAAGTTCTCGAGTGTTTGTCTTGTATTCTTCCAAGAATTTTCTTATATGATCATGGAGTATTTACAACCATATATGTGACTGTCATATGTAAGCCAAGATTGTGTATTGGATTTATGAGAATTTAGTCTTTGTTTAACAAGCTTTGTTTCTGAGTCACTAGTCAATTGGTTTGCAGAGATTTTGTGAATTGTTGAATATCTTTTATGAATAAAAATCCACAAAGAACTACTTTGGGGTTTTACTTTAATGATTTCTCAGATCTTGGGATCTCTGAGCATGGGATTTTTGAAGTATTCCCATCAAATTCTTTCAAGTTATGAATGCAGAACTCACTTAAATTTCTTTGAGATGATCAAAACTATTCTTTCCTTTTTCTTGTGAGAAGACATGGATGTATCCTCTACTTGTATGTGATTTAGAGGGTTGTATAAATGGTGTTGAGTATGTATATATTTTGATATTGAAACATTCCTTCAATCTTTTTATTGTTGAGAAGCAATTCTCTGCACATAAAGATCAAATCATGTTATTAAGAACCATTTCAATATTAAAATAAACAATAAGATTTTGGGGTTTGCTGTCTAGCATTCTCCCTAATCCAAGATATTCAAGATATATCTTTTAGCCAAATAGAAGTACCACCTCTATAAAAATACAGGGGGATTCATATCTTCATGAGGTTGTTGTTTCGATCTTAATCGATTCAAACATCAAAAAACCCTGAAAAAAAAAGTGGTGCTACTGGTAGCATAATTTTTTGGAGGGTGGTTAAAATTGTGACTTGTTTGAAATTGCGGCCTTGACAACCGATACCATTGCAAAAAATTGATGCCCAAATAAAAAAGTGATTCTTCTAGTAGTGCCAATGTTTTTTTGGAGTTAAAAGTATAACTTAATCGAAACCATGGACTTGACAAATGGTATGAACCCAAATAAAAAAGTCAAAATTGAGTCCTAAGTGGTATTACTTGAAAATTGATTACTAGTTATTTAAAAAAAATACATTAAAAAAGAGAAAAAATACTTTGTAAACAATTTTTTGTTAAATTGAAAAATTAATACTATTTGAAATAAATGCATAAGATAAATTAAAAATAAAAAATAAAGCTTAATTTTATTTTTTCAAAACCCTTAAAAACACAAAATAAAAAATAATAAAAAATGTTGAAAAACCAGACTAGAACACAAATATATATATATATATATATATATATATATATATATATATATATATATATATATATATATATATATATAAACCAAAAACAAACACAAAATAACGAAATTGGTGGTGGGGGGCGATTCACCCCAATTTCGCTATTTTGTGTTTGGTTTTGGTTTATTTTTTGTTTTAATTTTTTTTTAAGTGTTTTGTTTTTTCAGCATTTATTTATTTTTTTAAATTTGTGTGTTTAGTTTGTTTTTTTAGCGTTTATTTTTTTATTTTTTTGTGTTTTTCACAGAAAAAAAATGAAATTGATGGTGGGGGGAGATTCATCCCAATTTCTCTCTTTTGTGTTTGGTTTTGGTTTATTTTTTATTTTGTTTTAATTTTAATTTTTTTTAAATTTTTTATTTTGTATTTTAGT
>ML836317.1:8810-59705 GCA_009831015.1 Picea engelmannii | reverse complement strand
TTCCATTGCCTTGTTGCTTGTTGTACTTCTACGATCATTAAAACCTGGATCTTTGATCCCTATTAACAAAACATGACAACACCTTATTCTTCTCATTGGCAATATTGTTTTCATTGAAGAAAACATATGACATCAAGTGTTTCAGATTTGTGAAAGAGGAAAGGGCTCTTAATCTTCTAAAAAGCAATTTTCTCTCATGTTTCATGTGGTCGATGAATTAAAAAATACATAGATGATGAGCTCATCCAATTTTACTTACCCATATGTTTCGGCTTGTTGTTTGAAGATTTTCATATGTTCATAAAGAAGGGATTTCCATAATGAATTTTGAGCTAATCTTTGCCTTTAATGAAGTCATTCTCCCTTAGACACTAAGAGAGCATCACAATTGCGCAAGTCTATCAATATTAAGAGATTATGAATCACGAGCTAGAAAGGTAATGGTTAGGAGGGTATTGGTTAATGAAAACATAGAATAATCGTAATGTATCCTTGCGATAATTAAATCATTGACTGTGACCGAGAGCCAAATGTTACAACAATTGTTAAATCTTCTTGTTAGAGATGGTAAATAAGTAAGAATATAATGCAACAATTGATCCAAAAGATGTCATGCTATCTTGATGTTTGTCATAGTCTAAGAAAGGGGAAAGCATCCAAAATTGGTATTTTCATGAGAGAAACAATTTTAGAGAAGGGTGCTTGGCATTATTCAGAAGAAAGTAAGCTTGACTCATATCCATTTCTCCATCTTTGGCTATTTGACCTATTTTATAGTCAAATCATAATGCTAAGTGTTTATTGTTTGTCTACATAAACAACAACTGCAACCAATCTTCCTTATCCATATTTTAATCTTTATTTCATTTCAAGTGTTTTGAGGATCGGGAAAGAAGGCAAAGGCCTGTGTATCAATGATCAAATTATAGCTAGATTGAAGACACTGGTAATGAAACCTATGATCTTGTTACTAATTCTTGGATGGAAATGCTAAATGAATTGGAGGTATATTAGGCCGAGATTGTAGGGTATCTATGTTTATCTGGATATCCTGTCCTCTACATGTGAAAAAGGTGTTAATTATCGGCTCTGAAATAATGGAAGGTTGTGTTCAAGAGGTTTTGACCCAAGTTTCAAAGCACGTTCAAGGCAGTGGAGAAGTGAAGAGTCGTGCCAACAGAACATGATGCATACAAACAAAACATAAAGTATCGATCATGCTTGGTAGAAGAGAAGAGAAACATATGATAACGCCCAGGTCAAATGTACATGCTCTATTTTCCTACCATCAAATGTTAAGAGAAAGAATGTATCCAAACACTCCATCTTGTCTAGAGTATACTCATAGTTGACAGCATCAAAGAACAACACTGAGTTAAGTGCCAAGACCTTGGTCCAACGCTCCTTGTAAATGGTTGTGCTATGTCATATACATCGAGATCATACTGTCCTCCATCACCTAATGAGAACTAGATGGAATGTTTAATGTTAGTCCCGTGAGTGTTAATTTTCTTACAGAGACATCAAAAGTTATATTTTCCATTACCATACTCCTGTTTCGAGTTGATCACGAAAGGTTTTCCTTTTGATTAAAACATAACTTTCACCGGCACATGAGGCGTAGTTACAACCAATTAGCCGTTGAAAAGAAGAGCTTTCGCCGGCTAATTAGTAAATTATAAGGTGGAATAACCAGTGAAACCGCAGAGAAGGAATTTTGGGGATTTAGAGCTCAGACAGAGCAATTTTTGGGTGATTTAAAAGATAATATGGCATCAAAGAATTAATCACCCAATTATGAAATATTTAGTTTCAAGAATTTGTGGAGATATATGAGGTAAATGCTCACATGGTCAGCTGAGAATTTGCTCACAGTTGGTAAAAGATTTCAGTTACTGAAGACATCTGTCTTTCCCATCATCGACACATCAGAGACACAACAAATGAAGAAGACCAGATGTTAGAGACAATTTTTGAAAATAGTTTGATCTAAAGGAACTAGATTTAGTTATCTTATTGTATTAGTTTTGTACTATGTTTTCTATATTTAGAGATCCAGATCCATTTTCAAGGATCTGAGATCTATTGTAAAGGTTATAAATATCTATCATTTTGATAGAGGAAAGGTTCGATTTTAGATACAGAAAATACTATATTGTAAACAAACTTTTTCATATGATAATTCAAATCACAATTTTCTCTCTAAATTTATGTCAGATTTTCATCTTTCCTTCTGTACTCTTATTCAAGTTGTTTTAGCTGCAGAATGATTGTCATCTCATTGGTTAGCTCATAACTTGATGAATAGTTTCTTATCATTGTTTATTAAACCCTACATTTGTATTTGGTTTATAAGAATTTTTTTCTCACCCACTTAAAAGCTATCATCTAATTATTGATCCTTGAGAGCAGGTTGATTTGATTCTCATTTTGATTGTCTGAATACCATACTGTAATATAGTTATCCCATTGATCCACACATACAAAATGAAAAAACAATTTTACCTTAAGTTACCAAGCATCTTTGACCCACAACCTCAAAGAGTTTCTTGGAGTGATAACAAATTGGCGTTGTTGCCGGGGAAATGAGATTGAATCTCAGCTTCCCTGGGAGATTATATAGATCCATCTTTGATGATAGACAAATACTGGACATCATTTGGTTGTAATAATCTATCTGGTGACTCCATGAAGGACAAATTCAGTGTTGACTCCATTGCTCAGAAATCTATTGATGACTTCACTGGTATGAAATGAACAAGAGGTATGCATTTTGCAATTTCTCAAGTATTTTTGGTTACCCTCATCCAGTAGCTAATAGAGATGAATGGGAATGTAGTATTCCTAGATTTCGAGGAGAAGAGTGGGAAGTGGCAGTTCAACACTTGCTGGATTTTCATGATTTTATTCATCGGCTTGGAATTGTACATGCGGACATTCAAATTAAGTTTTTCAGGCATTCATTAGAGGGGATTTCTCTTGACTGGTGCCAGTCTCTTCCAAGTGCAAGTATCAGCTCTTTGGCAGATTTTCATGTTGCTTTTCATGTGTTTTGTACAGATCAATTTTCAAATGACTTTCTCTATCCTGAGTGTTGTCATGAATTCAATCTTTTGAATAAAGAATTAGACACTCATGAAGAGTATGTTGTTGTAGAGGATACTCTTCATTATGATCGAGAGATTAGTAATCCACACTATGATAACCTTAGTGATGCTTTTGACATTGTACCAAATGCATATACTATATTAGGTTGTCATGAAGATCATATTTTTCCTTCTGAAAACTTTGAAGATCTTGAGCAGATTGACATATCAATAGGAGACAGTTTTGGATCTGTGAAAAATACTAAGGGCAGTCCTCAACTTTCAATTTTGCAGACAAAATGGAATTGCATCAGACATGAATAGAAAGATGATGAGCAGAAGGCTCCAGATCATCAATCCATCCTATATTTTTCTCCGAAAGAGGTTGAGAAATCTACATTCAGCATTGAGATCATTAAAGGAAGCCTGAAAGAACATTTCATTTTTCAGTTGGAAGAACAACAAGAAGAGGTATTCCATTGTGACTTTGATGACCCTATTGCTAAATATTCGCATTCTATAAGCAACATAAATGTCCAAATACTTTTTTCGGATGAAAGTGGGCTTTGACATTTGTTCAAATTATATTTTTGCATGCTATGGTTTCCTATATTGTTTGGGACAAGATCAAGTATGATATTAGTAAATCCGTTTTTGATATGGCTGCATTCGAAATTCAGTTTTACTTGATCAAATTGCCTCTACTGGTTAGTTTAATAGTAGGCATAAGAAAATAATCTCTTCATCCGAGCAAGTAGATCCTTCTAGTTCAGTTTTTGTTGAATAAGCAGAGCGCGCTACCAACATGCTTCATTCAGGTTGTTGGTTTACAAGAGATCAGTTGCATAGGTCTTGAATATTTTCATAGAATGACTTCCATAGGCCAGATGAATCCATAGACCAACAGATAAGGCGACTATAACACTAGGTTCTTGGAGCCTCTCAGGGAGGTCTCCATCCCAATTAGAGGCAGATGTTAGCGACCAAAATAAATGGGTTTTTGAGAGAGTTTTTATCTCTCTCTCTCTCTCTCTCTGTTTCACTCATTTTCCTTCTTAGCCTTTGGTCAATGTATTAACCTCTAGGTTCCTCATCATCTCCTATTTTTTATCATTACTGAGAGATGTCTTTTGATCTGCCATATTGACCTGCAAAACTAGAATGATCAAATGTTGTCCTAGGTTTTTCGTAAAAAATAATTAAAATAAGATGGTGTGTGCAAAGTGACTTAAGACTTTAATCATGCTCTATGCTCTTATGCCCCTAGCCCTCTGTCCCAGTCTACACATATTTTAAGGGTCTATGTACATATGCCTAAGCCTAATCTAGCTTCTAGTTTTATTTGATTTCACTAAAATTTAGGAAGCCATAGGCCAACTCTCGGGTCAACTTAGCAGTCAAGCCACATGTTGCGCTAAGTTATATTTCATTTTTTAATGATTTATATGGAAATGCATTTTGAATCAAGCCTAGTCCACATGTCAATGCAATCAATCGACATACACATTCCACACAACATATTTAAGCCACAGGTTAAGGAAACCCAATGCCCCAAGTTTCAAATCTATAATTTATCAATGATCAAATTTGAAGTGGCAGTGGTAAAGTTACATAGGTGTCGATTGTCAAACTTTGTAAGAAAATCATGTAAAGGTTTGGCAAATACATGTGCATGTGTCCTGTGGTGAAAATATATGCATTGTTCGAATGTTTGACAGGTTGAAATCATATGGCTGTGAGCAAAGAACCATGAACAGGTAGATTTGCACCGAGAACTTGTTGTTGCTCAGATGAATCACATCGCCTTAGGGTTTTCAAGGTTTTGAATTTAGATTTATCAGAAATCATGCAAGAATTTGATGGTGTTTTTAGCTTTACAAAGGATGCACTTTCATTTCTCTGCTCTTTATTTTTCCATTCCCTTCTTGCTTTCTCTACTTCTGCGATCATTAAAATCTGGATCTTTGATCCTTATTAAAAAAAACATGACAACACCTCATTCTTCACATTGGCAGTAGTGTTTTCATTGAAGAAAACATATGACATCAAGTGTTTCAGATTTTTGAAAGATGAAAGGGTTCTTGATCTTCTAAACAAAATTTTTCTCTCCTGTTTCATGTGGTCGATGAATTACAAAGTACATAGATGAGGAGATCATTCATGTTTACTTACCCATAGCTATTTCAGCTTGTTGTTTGAAGATTTTCATATGTTCATAAAGAAGGGATTTCCATAATTAATTTTGAGCTAATCTTTTCCTTTGATGAAGTCATTCTCCCTCAGTCATGAAGATAGCATCACAATTGCACAAGTCTATCAATATTAAGATATTCTGAATCACGAGCTAGAAAGGTAATGGTTAGGAGGGTATTGGTTAATGCAAACATAGAAGAATCGTAATGTATCATTGCAATGATTAAATCATTGTCTGTGACCGAGAGCCAAATGTTGTAACAACTACTAAATCTTCTTGTCATAGATGGTAAAGAAGTACTAATATAATGCAACAGTTGAGCCAAAAGATGTCATGCTATCTTGATGTTTGTCACAGTCTCAGAAAGGGGAAAACATTCAAAATTGGTATTTGCATGACATAAATAGTTTCATAGCAGGGTGCTTGGCATTATTCAGAAGAAAGTAACCTTGACCTCATATCCATTTGCCCATCTTTGGCTATTTGACCTATTTTACAGTTAAAGCATAATGATAATTGTTTATTGCTTGTATACATAAATAACAGCTACAACCAAACTTCCTTGTCCAGATTTTTATCTTTATTTCATTTCAAGTGTTCCGAGGATTGGGAAAGAAGGAAAAGGACTGTGTATCAATGATCAAATTATGGCTATATTAAAGACATTGGTAATGAAACCTATGATCCTGTTACTGATTCTTGGATGGAAATGGTAAATGAATTGGAGGTATATCATGCTGAGATTGCATGGTATCTATGTTTATCTGGATATCATTTCCTCTGCATGTGCAAAAGGTGTTAATTTTCGGCTCTGAAATAATGGAAGGTTGTGTCATATCACCGTGTCGAGCAGACGGACAAGTTGTTGTTGCCAAGATATATGTGTTTACAGAGCTTGCAGGTGTTCAAGAGGTTTTGACCCAAGTTTCAGCACATGTTCAAGGCAATGGAGGAGTCAAGAGTGGTGCCAACATAACATGATGCATACAAACAAAACATAAAGTATCGATAATGCTTGGTAGTGAAGAAGAGAAACATATGATAATGCCCAGGTCAAATGTACATGCTCTATTTTCTTGCCATCAAATGCTAAGAGAAAGAATGTATCCAATGCTCCATCTTGTCTGGAGTATGCTCATTGTTGGCAGCATCAAAGAAAAACACCCAGTTAAGTGTCAAGACCTCGGTCTAGTGCTCCTTCTAAATGGCTGTGGTATGTCATATGCACCAAGATCGTACTGTCCTCCATCACCCAACGAGAACCAGATGGCAAGTTTAATGTTACTCCCGTGAGTGTTAATTTGCTTATAGAGACATCAAAAGTTCTATTTTCCATTATCATACTCCTGTTTCGAGCTGAAGACTAATACAAACAATGATTTTCAATTTGATCATGACAGGTTTTCCTTTTGATTAAAAAATAACTTTCATCGGTACAAGAGGCATAGTTACAACCAATTAGTTGTTGAAACGCAGAGCTTTCACCTGCTAATTAGTAAATTCTAAGGTGGAATAGCCGGTGAAACCACAGAGAAGGAATTTTGGGGATTTAGAGCTCAAATAGAGCAATTTTTGGGTGATTTAAAAGATAAGATGGCATAAAAGAATTAATCACCCAATTATGAAATATTTAGTTTCAAGATTTTGTGGAGATATATGAGGTAAATGCTCACATGGTCAGCTAAGACTTTGCTCACAGCTGGTAAAAGATTTTAGCTACTGAAGACATGCATCTTTCCCATCATTGACACATCAGAGACACAACAAATGAAGAAGACCAGATGTCAGAGACAATTTTTGAAAACAGTTCGATCTAAAGGAACTAGATTTAGTTATCTTATTGTATTAGTTTTGTACTCTGTTTTCTATATTTAGAAATCCAGATCCATTTTCAAGGATCTGAGATCTGTTGTAAAGGTTATAAATATCTATCATTTTGATAGAGGCAAGGTTCGATTTTGGATACAGAAAATACTATATTGTAAACAAACTTTTTCATATGATAATTCAAATCACAGTTTTCTCTCTCTATTGATGTCATATTCTGATCTTTCCTTCTGTACTCTTATTCAATTTGTTTTAGTTACAGAGTGACTGTCATCTCATTGGTTAGCTCATAAATTGATTAATAGTTTCTTCTCATTGTTTATTAAACCCTACATTTGTATTTGGTTTATAAGCATTGTTTTCTCACCCACTTAAAAGCTATCATCTGATTATTGATCCTTGAGAGCATCGGTTCAGTTGATTCTCATTTTGACTGTCTGAATACCATACTATAATTGAGTTATCCCATTGATCCACACATACAAAATACAAAAACAAGTTTACCTTAAGTTACCAATCATCTTTGACCCACAACCTCAAAGAGTTTCTTGGAGTGATAACAAATTAGTGTCATTGCCAGGGAAATGAGATTGAAGCTCAGCTTCCCTGGGAGACGACATAGATCCATCTTTGATGATAGACAAAGCCTGGACATAATTTGGTTGTAATTATCTATCTTGTGACTCCATGAAGGAAAAATTCAGTGGTGACTAGAGTGTTCAGAATTCTGTTGACGACTTCACTGGTATGAAATGAACAAGAGGTATGCATTTTGAAATTCCTCAAGTATTTCTGGTTAACCTCATCCAGTACCTAATAGAAATGAATGGGAACATAGTATTTCTATATTTCGAGGAGAAGAGTGGGAAGTGCCAGCTGAACACTTGCTGGATTTTCATGATTTTATTCATCGGCTTGGAATTGTACATGAGGACATTCAAATTAAAATTTTCAAGAATTCATTAGAGGGGATTGCTCTTGACTGATGTTGGTCTCTTCCAAGTGCAAGTATCAACTCTTTGGCATATTTCATTCTTCTTTTCATGTGTTTTGAAAAGATCAATTTTCAAATGAATTTATCTATCCTGAGTGTTGTCATGAATTCAAACTTTTGAATAAAGAATTAGACACTCATGAAGAGTATGTTTCTGTAGAGGATACTCTTCATTATGATCAAGAGATTAGTAATCCACACTATGGTAACCTTAGTGATGCTTTTGTCATTGTACCAAATGCATCTACTATATTAGGTTTTCATGAAGATCAGATTTTTCCTTCTGAAAAGTTTGAATATGTTGAGCAGATTGACATATTAGTAGGAGACAGTTTCAGATCTGCAACCAATACTAAGGGCAGTCCTCAGCTTTCAGTTTTGCAGACAAAAGGGAATTGCAGCAGACATGAAGAGAATGATGATGAGAAGAAGGGTTCAGATCAACAATCCATCCTATATGTTTCTCCGACAAAGGTTGACCAGTCTACATTTAGCATTGAGATCATTAAAGGCAGCCTGAAACAACATTTCATTTTTCAGTTGGAACAACAACAAGGAGAGGTATTTCATTGTGACTTTGATGACCCTATTACTAACTATTTGGATTTTATAAGTAACATAAATGTACAAATACTTTTTTCAGATGAAAGTGGGCTCTGTCATTTGTTCAAATTGTATTTTTGCATGCTATGGTTTCCTATATTGTTTGGGTCAAGATCAAGTATGATATTAGTAAATCAGTTTCTGATATGGTTGCATTGGAAATTTAGTTTTACTTGATCAAATTGCCTCTACTGGTTAGTGTAGGAGTAGGCAGAAGAAAATAATCTCTTCATCTGAGCAGGTAGATCCTTCTAGTTAAGTTTTTGTTGAATAAGCAAGGCAGGCTACCAACAAGCTTCATGCAGGCTGCAGGTTTGCAGGAGATCAATTGCATAGGTCTTGAATATTTTTAGAGAATGAGTTCCATAGGCTAGATGACTCCATAGCCCAATAGATAAGGTGACTAGAACTACTAATTTCTTGGAGCCTCGCAGGGAGGTCTCTATCCCAATTGGAGCCAGATGTTAGCGACCAAAATAAATGGGTTTTTGAGAGCATTTTTATCTCTCTTTCTCTATTTCACTCATTTTCCTTCTTAGTCTTTGGTCAGTGTCTTAACCTATAGGTTCCTCATCGGCTCCTATTTTTCATCATTGCCCAGATATGTCTTTCCATCTACCATATTGACCTGTAAAACTAAAATGATCAAATCTTGCTCTAGTTTTTTTGTTTATATGAGTTTTTTGTAGAAAAATATAATTAAAATAAGATGGTGTGTGCAAAGTGACTTAAGACTTTAATCATGCTCTATGCTCTTATACCCCTAGCCCTCTGTCCTAGTCTACACATATTTTAAAGGTCTATGTACATATTCCTAAGCCTAATCTAGCTTCTAGTTTTATTTGATTTCACTAAAACTTAGGAAATCATAGGCCAACTCTCGGGTCAACTTAACAGTCAAGCCACATGTTGTGCTGAGTTCTATTTCATTTTTTAATGATTTATATGAAAATGCATTTTGAATCAAGCCCAGTCCACATGTCAATGCAACCAATCGACATACACATGCCACAAAACATTTTTAAGCCACGGTTTATGGAAACCCAATGCGCCAAGTTTCAAATATATAAATTATCAATGCACAAATTTGAAGTGGTAGTGGGAAAATTACACAGGTGTCGATGGTCAAAATTTGTAAGAAGATCATGCAAAGGTTTGGAAAATACATGTGCAGGTGTCCTATGATGAAAATATATGCATTGTTCCAATGTTTGATGGGTTGAAAGCATATGACCACAAGCAAAGAACCATGAATAGGTAGATTTGCACCGAGAACTTGTTGCTACTCAGATGAATCACATCGCCTTAGGGTTTTCAAGGTTTTGAATTTAGAAGGGTTTGGATTCAGAGAAGAAGCATTCCACATTTATCAGAAATGATGCAAGACTTTGATGGTGTTTTTAGATTTACAAAGGACACCGTTTCTCTTCTCTTTGTTTTTCCATTGCCTTGTTGCTTGCTCTACTTCTACGATCATTAAAACATGGATCTTTGATCCTTATTAACAAAACATGACATCACCTCATTCTTCTCATTGGCAGTAGTGTTTTCATTGAAGAAAACATATGACATCAAGTGTTTCAGATTTGTGAAAGAGGAAAGGGCTCTCGATCTTCTAAAAAGTAGTTTTCTCTCTTGTTTCATGTGGTCGATGAATTACAAAATACATAGATGAGGAGCTCAACCATTCTTACTTACCCATACTTGTTTTGGGTTGTGGTTTGAATATTTTCATATGTTCATAAAGAAGGGATTTCCATAATGAGTTTTGAGCTAATATTTGCCTTTGATGAATTCATTCTCCCTCAGGCACTAAGAGAGCATCACAACTGCGCAAGTCTATCAATATTTAGAGATTCTTAACCATGAGCTAGAGAGGTAATGGTTAGGAGGGTATTGGTTAATGCAAAGATAGAATAATCATAATGTATCCTTGCGATGATTAAATCATTGACTGTGACCGAGAGCCAAATGTTACAACAACTGCTAAATCTTCTTGTTAGAGATGGTAAAGAAGTAAGAATATAATGCAACAATTGATCCAAAAGATTTCATGCTATCTTGATGTTTGTCACAGTCTCATAAAGGGGAAAACATCCAAAATTGGTATTTGCATGACAGAAACAATTTCAGAGAAGGGTGCTTGGCATTATTCAAAAGAAAGTAAGCTTTACTCATATCCATTTCTCCATCTTTGGCTATTTGACCTGTTTTACAGTCAATTCTTAATGCTAATTGTTTACTATTTGTCTACATAAACACCAATTGCAACCAATCTTCCTTGTCCATATTTTAATCTTTATTTCATTTGAAGTGTTTTGAGGATCGGGAAAGAAGGCAAAGGCCTGTGTATCAATGATCAAATTATGGCTAGATTGAAGACATTGGTAATGAAACCTATGATCTTATTACTGATTCTTAGATGGAAATGCTAAATGAATTGGAGGTATATTAGGCCGAGATTGTAGGGTATCTATGTTTCTGTATATCTTGTCCTCTGCATGTGCAAAAGGTGTTAATTATCGGCTTTGAAATAATGGAAGGTTGTGTCATATCAGTGCGTTGATCAGAAAGACAAGTTGTTGTTGCCAAGATACATGTGTTTACAGATCTTGCAGATGTTCAAGAGGTTTCGACCCAAGTTTTAGTGCACGTTCAAGGCAGTGGAGGAGTCAAGAGTGGTGCCAACAGAACATGATGCATACAAACAAAACATAAAGTATCGATCATGTTTGGTATAAGAGTAGAGAAACATATGATAACGCCCAGGTCAAATGTACATGCTCTATTTTCCTGCCATCAAATGTTAAGAGAAAGAATGTATCCAAACGCTCCATCTTGTCTGGAGTATGCTCATAGTTGGCAGCATAAAAGAACAACACTGAGTTATGTGCCAAGACCTTGGTGCATTGCTCCTTGTAAATGGTTGTGGTATGTCATCTACACCGAGATCGTACTGTCCATCATCACCCAATGAGAGCTAGATGGAAAGTTTAATGTTAGTCCCGTGAGTGTTAATTTTCTTACAGAGACATCAAAAGTTCTATTTTCCATTACCATACTCTTGTTTCAAGTTGAATACTAATACAAATAATGAATTTCATTTTGATCATGAAAGGTTTTCCTTTTGATTAAAACAAAAATTTCACTGGCACAGGAGGTGTCGTTACAACCAATTAGTCGTTGAAAAGTAGAGCTTTCACTGGCTAATTAGTAAATTCTAAGGTGGAATAACCAGTGAAACCGCAGAGAAGGAATTTTGGGGATTATAGCTCAGAAAGAGAAATTTTTGGGTGATTTAAAAGATAAGATGCCATCAAAGAATTAATCACCCAATTATGAAATATTTAGTTTAGAGATTTTCTAGAGATATATGCGATAAATGCTCACATGGTCAGCTAAGACTTTGCTCACAGCTGGTAAAAGATTTTAGTTACTGAAGACATGTTTCTTTCCCATCATTGACACATCAGAGACACAACAAATGAAGAAGACCAGATGTCAAAGACAATTTTTGAAAACAGTTTGATCTAAAGGAACTAGATTTAGTTATCTTATTGTATTAGTTTTGTACTCTATTTTCTATATTTAGAAATCCAGATCCATTTTCAAGGATCTGAGATCTATTGTAAAGGTTATAAATATCTATCATTTTGATAGAGGCAAGGTTCGATTTTGGATACATAAAATACTATATTGTAAATTGACTTTTTCATATGATAATTCAAATCACAATTTTCTCTCTCTATTGATGTCACATTCTCATATTTCCTTCTATACTCTTATTCAAGTTGTTTTAGCTGCAGAATGACTGTCATTTCATTGGTTAGCTCATAACTTGATTAATAATTTCTTCTCATTGTTTATTAAACCCTACATTTGTATTTGGTTTATAAGCATTGTTTTCTCACCCACTTAAAAGCTATCATCTGATTATTGATCCTTGAGATCACTGGTTCATTTGATTCTCATTTTGATTGTTTGAATACCATACTATAATTGATTTATCCCATTGATGCACACATACAAAATACAAAAAGAAGTTTACCTTAAGTTACCAAGCATCTTTGACCCACAACCTCAAAGAGTTTCTTGGAGTGATAACAAATTGGGGCCATTGCTGGTGAAATGAGATTGAAGCTCGGCTTCCTTGGGAGATGACATAGATCTAGCTTTGATAATAGACAAAGTCTGAACATCATTTGGTTGTAATTATCTATCTGGCAACTCCGTGAAGGACGAATTCAGTGGCGACTCCACTGGTATGAAATGATCAAGAGGTATGCATTTTGCAATTTCTCAAGTATTTCTTGTTACCCTCATCTAGTACCTAATAGAGATTAATGGGAACGTAGTATTCCCATATTTAGAGGAGAAGAGTGGGAAGTTCCAACTTAACACTTGCTGGATTTTCATGATTTTATTCATCGGCTTGGAATTGTACATGAGGATGTTCAAATTAAGTTTTTCAGGCATTCATTAGAGGGTATTGCTCTTGACTGGTGTCGGTCTCTTCCAAGTGCAAGTATTAGCTCTTTGGAAGATTTTCATGCTTCTTTTCATGTGTTTTGTAAAGATCAATTTTCAAATGACTTTCTCTATCCTAAGTGTTGTCATGAATTCAATCGTTTGGATAAAGAATTAGATACTCGTGAAGAGTATGTTTCTGTAGAGGATACTCTTCATTATGATCGAGAGATTAGTAATCCACACTATGATAACCTTAGTGATGATTTTGACATTGTACCAAATGCATCTGCTATCTTAGGTTGTCATGAAGATCATATTTTTCCTTCTGAAAACTTTGAAGATGTTGAGCAGATTGACATATCAGTAGGAGACAGTTTCAGATATGCAGCAAATACTAAGGGAAACCCTCAGCTTTCAGTTTTGTAGACAAAAGGGAATTGTAGTAGACATGAAGAGAAAGATGATAAGCAGAAGGGTCCATATCAATAATCCATCCTATATGTTTCTCTGACAGAGGTTGAGCAGTCTACATTCAACATTGAGATCATTAAAGGCAGCCTGGAACAACATTTCATTTTTTAGTTGGAACAACAACAAGGAGAGGTATTTCATTGTGACTTTGATGACCCTATTGCTTACTATTTAGATTCTATAAGCAACATAAATGTCCAACTACTTCTTTCATATGAAAGTGGGTGCTTTCATTTGTTCAAATTGTATTTTTGCATGCTATGGTTTCCTATATTGTTTGGGTCAAGATCAAGTATGATATTAGTAAAACAATTTCTGATATGGCTGCATTGGAAATTCAGTTTTACTTGATCAAATTGCCTCTAATGGTTAGTGTAGGAGGAGGCAGAAGAAAATAAGATCTTCATCTAAGAAAGTAGATCCTTCTAGTTCCATTTTTCTTGAATCAACAGAGCACGCTACAGGCTTCATGCAGGTTGCAGGTTTGCAGGAGATCAGTTGCATAGGTCTTGAATATTTTTAGAGAATGAGTTCCACAAGCCATATGACTCCATGGCCCAACAGATAAGGTGACTAGAACTACTAGGTTCTTGGAGCCTCATAGGGAGGTCTCCATCCCAGTTGGAGCTAGATGTTAGCGACCAAAATAAATGGTTTTTTGAGAGCGTTTTTATCTCTCTCTCTCTTTGTTTCACTCATTTTCCTTCTTAGCCTTTGGTCAGTATTTTAACTTCTACGTTCCTCATTAGATACTATTTTTCATCATTGCCTAGAGATGTCTTTGGATCTGCCATATTGACCTGCAAAACTAAAATGATCAAATGTTGCTCTAGTTTTTTTGTTTATATGAGTTTTTTGTAAAAAAATAATTAAAATAAGATGGTCTCTGCAAAGTGACTTAAGACTTTAATCATGCTCTATGCCCTTATGCCCCTAGCCTTCTGTCCTAGTCTACACATATTTTAAAGGTCTATGTACATATGCCTAAGCCTAATCTAGCTTCTGGTTTTATTTGTTTTCACTAAAATTTAGGAAACCATAGGCCAACTCTCGGGTCAACTTAGCAGTCAAGCCACATGTTGCGCTGAGTTCTATTTAATTTTTTAATGATTTATATGAAAATGCTTTTTGAATCAAGCACAGTCCACATGTCAATGCAACCAATCGACATACACATTCCATGCAACATATTTAAGGCCGGGTTATGGAAACCCAATGCTCCAAGTTTCAAATATATAATTTATCAATGCGCAAATTTGAAGTGGAAGTGGGAAAGTTACACAAGTGTTGATGGTCAAAATTTGTAAGAAAATCATGCAAAGGTTTGGAAAATACATGCACAGGTGTCATGTGGTGAAAATACATGCATTGTTCAAATGTTTGATAGATTGAAATCATATGGCCACGAGCAAAGAACCATGAATAGGTAGATTTGCATCGACAACTTGCTGCTTCTTAGATGAATCACATCGCCTTAGGGTTTTAAAGGTTTTGAACTTAGAAGGGTCTGGATTTAGGGAAGAAGCATTCCACATTTATCAGAAATGATGAAAGAATTTGATGGTGTTTTTATCTTTACAAAGGATGCACTTTCATTTCTCTACCCTTTGTTTTTCCATTGCCTTGTTTCTTTCTCTACTTCTATGACCATTAAAACCTGGATCTTTGATCCTTATTAACAAAACATGACAACACCTCATTCTTGTCATTGGCAGCAACGTTTCCATTGAAGAAAACATATGACATCAAATGTTTTAGATTTGTGAAAAAGGAAAGGGCTCTTGATCTTCTAAAAAGAAGTTTTCTCTCCCCAATTTCTGAATCATGAGCTAGAAAGGTAACAATTAAGAGGGCATTGGTTAATGCAAACATAGAAGAATCGTAATGTATCCTTGCAATGATTAAATCATTGACTGTGACCAAGAGCCAAATGTTCCAACAACTGCTAAATCTTCTTGTCAGACATGGTAAAGAAGTAAGAATATAATGCAACAGTTGAGCCAAAATATGTCATGCTATTTTGATGTTTGTCATAGTCTCAGAAAGGGGAAAACATCCAAAATTGGTACTTGCATGACATAAATAGTTTCAGAGCAAGGTTCTTGGCATTATTAAGAAGAAAGTAACCTTGAACTCATATCCATTTGTCCATATTTGGCTATTTGACCTGTTTTACAGTCAAATCTTAATGCTAATTGTTTACTATTTGTCTACATAAACAACAGCTGCAACCAATCTTCCTTTTCCATATTTTAATCATTTTTTCATTTGATGTGTTCTGAGGATTGGGAAAGAGGGCAAAGGCCTGTGTATCAATGATCAAATTATGGCTAGATTGAAGACATTGGTAATGAAACCTATGATCATGTTACTGATTCTTGGATGGAAATGCTAAATGAATTGTAGGTATATCAGGCAGAGATTGCAGGGTATCTATGTTTATCTAGATATCCTATCCTCTACATGTGCAAAAGATGTTAATTGTCAGCTCTGAAATAATGGAAGGTTGTGTCATATCAGCATGTCAAGCAGACAGATAAGTTGTTGTTGCCAATATACATGTGTTTACAGAGCTTGCAGGTGTTCAAGAGGTTTTGACCCAAGTTTCGGTGCACGTTCAAGGCAGTGGAGGAGTCAAGAGTGGTGCCAACAAAACATGATGCATACAAACAAAACATAAAGTATCGATCATGATTGGTATAAGAGTAGAGAAACATATGTTAACGCCCAAGTCAAATGTACATGCTCTATTTTCCTGCCATCAAATGTTAAGAGAACAAATGTATCCAAATGCTCCATCTTGTGTGGAGTATGCTCACAGTTGGTAGCATCAAAGAACAACACCTGGTTAAGTGTCAAGACCTTGGTCCAGTGCTCCTTCTAAATGGATATGGTCTGTCATCTACACTGAGATCATACTATCCTCCATCACCCAACGAGAACCAGATGGAAAGTTTAATGTTAGTCCCGTGAGCATTAATCTGCTTACAGATACATCAAAAGTTCTATTTGCCATTATCATACTCCTGTTTCAAGCTGAAGACTAATACAAACAATGATTTTCATTTTGATCACGAAAGGTTTTCCTTTTGATTAAAACATAACTTTCACATGCATGGGAGGCATAGTTACAACCAATTAGTCATTGAAAAGTAGAGCTTTCACTGACTAATTAGTAAATTCTAAGGTGGACTAGCCGGTGAAACCACAGAGAAGGAATTTTGGGGATTTAGAGCTCATACAGAGCGATTTATGGGTGATTTAAAAGATAAGATGGCATCAAATAATTAATCACCCAATTATGAAATATTTAGTTTCAAGATTTTGTGGAGATATATGAGGTAAATGCTCACATGGTCAGCTAAGACTTTGCTCACAGCTAGTAAAAGATTTCAGTTACTGAAGACATGTGTCTTTCCCATCATCGACACATCAGGGACATAACAAATGAAGAAGACCATATGTCAAAGACAATTTTTGAAAACAATTTGATCTAAAGGAACTAGATTTAGTTATCTGTTGTATTAGTTTTGTACTCTGTTTTCTATATTTAGAAATCCAGATCCATTTTCAAGGATCTGAGATCTGTTGTAAAGGTTATAAATATCTATCATTTTGATAGAGGCACGGTTTGATTTTAGATACGAAAAATACTATATTGTAAACATACATTTTCATATGATAATTCAAATCACAGGTTTCTCTCTCTATTGATGTCAGATTCTCATCTTTCCTTCTATACTCTTATTCAAGTTGTTTTAGTTGCATAATGACTGTCATCTCATTGGTTAGCTCATAACTTGATTAATAGTTTCTTATGATTGTTTATTAAACCCTACATTTGTATTTGGTTTATAAGTATTGTTTTCTCACCCACTTAAAATATATCATCTGATTATTGATCCTTGAGAGCACTGGTTCATTTGATTCTGATTTTGATTGTCTAAATACCATACTATAATTGAGTTATCCCATTGATCAACACATAAAAAATACAAAATTTTACCTTAAGTTACCAAGCATCTTTGACCCACAACCTCAAAGAGTTTATTGGAGTGATAAGACATTCTTTGTCCCAAGATTTGTTGGATGTGTTCCTGGTTGTCAATTTTCTGCCACAACTAAAAATTGAGTTGAATATGCTCATCCAAGAGTCAAATCGATGTGGGCAGAGGTGGATCCTCCATCAGTTCTGCATCTATTGTTGTCGTTGGAATATCCATTTGCCAATTGAGAGGAATTTCTTCCTCCACAATGCATTCTTCAATGCCATAAAAATGATTCATAGTATGGGCTCTGAGAGGGGAAATTTCCAGGTGAAATATAAGTGGAGGGGTGAGCTCCTCAGGAGGGAGAATTTCCTCCTCGACGGGGAAACTGCCATAGTCAATTGTGGGATTAGAGGTTGGAGGTCGAGGTTTTTTAGTCCAATTATGGCTTTGGTCAGGATTATTGGTAGTGATGAGGGAAAGTTTAGATGGGGGAGTCTATTACATCTGGTAAGGGCGTTGTAGTACAATGAACCCCTTCTGGATTTTCCCCTCTATTTTGGAATGGTGTGGGTGTTCTGGTAGGGACTGGGTAGGATAGAAAATGAAGGATTGATGGTGGGTGGAAAAACATTCAGGAGCAAGAGAAAGCCAAGGAACAATCGAGCACAAGGAAAAGATGGAATGGGAGAGCGTTCTAGGCCTTCATAGTGCCTGGTGAATTGATAGGGGAGAATTCCATGAAAGTCACGGTGACTGCTAGCCTAGTGTTGGTACATTTCTTGGTACACCCAACCTGGTTCATGCAAGGCACCATTAAGTCACCTTGGAGTGCCCAATGCACTACCATTACTTCTAGCTGAGTGCATGTCACTCAGTCTAGAGAGAAGGGAGGTTGGTGACAAGGGTTAATAACTCCCTATGCTACCTATCTACACCTGTCATCTGTTGAGATCCACTTGTCTCCCCATCTGGGAGAGGATGATCCTAGAGAGCCAACTCCCTACATTGAAGCAATAGTTGTGAGCTTTGGGACTGACTTGTGTCAATGTAGATGTCTTTTTTTGTATTTACTCCCACGTTGGCAAGCTTGTATGCCACCTTGTTAGCGTCATGTCTTATGTGTGAGGTAATTAGAGTGAGGGAGGGCTTGAGAAAATATTCCAGTCTATTTAGGGGGCCAAGGAGGCACCAAATAGGGGTAATTTTTTTTGGATCCCTTCCTATTATAATTTTGGTGGAAAAATTAATGATTACACTGGAGTCCCATTCTATTATTAGACAACTGAGGTTGTGATATAATGCCATTTGGATCCCTTTGATTAGTCCCTAGATTTCTGTCGAGTTATTTGTGTCATGTCCTATATTCTCTGCCATTAGATATTGTATTTGGCCAATGTTGTCCTGAATAACAACTCTATATCCAAAGTGACCAGGATTGCCTTTGGATGCACCATAAAATTTGACTTAATGGAATCCTGGGGGTGGAGGAAGCCAGGAGGAGGGACTAGAAGATGAGGCTTTTGGGGGTAGGTCCTAGGGAGGGAGAGTGGGGGACAAGGAAAAAACCCATGAGCTTAGAACAGAGGATTCAGAGCGGTATGAGAGGAAGTCTTCACAAGACCAAGAGTGGATTTTGAGAGTTTCCATAATATGCTTGTGAATGGTGGTCCAGAGGACAAGGGGGGAATCTTGAGAGTGGAATATTCTTATATTCCTCTATTTCCATAGTTTCTAGACAATGAAGCCGGGAAGAAGTTTCCATATTCTATTTAAGATGGGACTTTTGTAGGAGCCATCTCCCCAAGATTTGATAGTGTTGATAATTTTATTTCTTTCCCAATTGGTCCTTCTCATGCTTTGGCCAGCCTGGTTCCAGATTAGCTCATTGTATGGACAATGATTAAGAAGGTGTTCCATGGTTTCTTCCTGCTGTTAGCACATGTGGAATATTGAGGGTCCTATAAAGCCTCTTTTCCTGAGGTTGTCCCGTGTTAAGATTTTGTTTTGAGCCAACAACCAGAGAAAGGTAGAAATTTTCAGCAAGAGTTTGGATCTCTAGATTGTTGTCCATATATTCTTTTTTGGATATTTTTGTAAGTTTTCCTGCAAGTTGTAGCCTTATTTAAGTGTGAAGTTTCCATTAGGAGTGTACCCCCATTCGAGGATGTCTCAGTCTGCACTTATCCAGATTTTTCTTCATTGGATCATTTCTTTCCAATGTTGCAAGTCACAATCTATTTCAACATGGAGATCTTGGGTTGTCTCTTTCTAGTTGCACCAGGGGGGGCTGATGGAGGTGTTCAACCAAAGATATGCCACTTGGAGGGAAGAGAAATTTTGAATGTGATCAAGATAGGATCTTAGATTATTATCATATTGCAAGGGCGGAGTATGTTGCCAAGAGTCCATCCAGAATAATGCAATCTATCCATTTTGGATTTCCCAAAAGGCATGTTCTTGTATGAGCGAGTGATTTTTCTAGGAAACATTCCAGATGTTTGATCCTTAGACCTTATCCTGCATCTGTATGAGGTGATCTTGAGGTGTGTTCAGGGCATATTTTTATTTCCAGAGTTGGGCCCAGAGTTCTTTTGGGGATTTGAGCCATCTCCACCAATTTTTTGTGCCCGTTGTACTATTCAGTTTGCCTCGATCCTGTAGGCCTAGACCTCCCATTGATTTGGGCTCGCAAATTTTGTCCCAGCTGACCAGGGCCCACTTTTTGTTGGGGTCATGACCATGCCAGAGGAAATTTCTCTAAAGGTTTCTTATTCATTTTATGACATATTGAGGTGGAGAAAGGGTCAAGAAAATATATGTTGGGATGGCTTGAAGCATAGATTTCAAAAGAGTGAGTCTTGTTGGAAGGTTTAGGGAATGAAAAGTCCAGTTGCTTAGGATGTTGGAGATTGAGAGTAGAAGGGAATCAAAGGAAATATTATGGGTGGATGAATCTGAGAGTGGGAGTCCCAAGTATTGATAAGGTAGGGAGCATATTGGAATGTTTAGCAGATGTGATGTAGGTTGTTGGACAACTATACGCGTGTTGAAAAAGAAGTGTTGAGATTTTTCCAAGTTGAAGGAGGTTCCCGAGGCTTCGTTGAAGTCATTGATAATAGATATTATCTTGTTGGCTTCTTGGGAAGTGGGGGTATTTAGGAGCATAGTGTCATCGACAAATTGACTATGCGAGGATGTTGGTTGAAGTCCATGAAGATTAAGGCCTTGTAGCAAGCCATTCTGGATGGATGCTTTGAGGTAGCGGCCTAGGCCTTCAACCATGATGAAAAATAGAAAGGGGGAGAGTGGGTATCATTGTCTTATGCCTCAGGTCAGGGTGAACGGTTGGGAGGGAACACCATTGACTAGGATTGAGAAAAAGGTAGAGGAGGTAAGGTTCATTATCTAGGAGATCCAGTCCTTGTTGAAGCCAAAATCTTCCATAAGGGATTTCATGTACTTCCATCTTAATCTATCAAAATATTTTGAGAGATCTAGTTTTAGTAACATACCCAGGGTGCGAGTGCTTTTGAGTAAGTGGACGATTTCGTGGATGAGGATGATGTTATCCATGATTTTTCTGCCTTCTACATAGCCGGACTATTATTTGGAGATGATGAAGGGGAGAAAGGGTTTTGACCTCAGAGCTATGACTTTGGAGATGATTTTGTAGATCACATTGCAAAGTGCTATTGGTATGAAGTTCTTCGGATTGGTGACTCTCTCTTCCTTGGGTATGAGAGTAAGGAATGTGGCATTTAATGCTGGCAGGACTTTGCCTGAGTTTCATAATTCCTTGACTACTATCCATACTTCTTCATGTAGAATAGGACAACAATAGTGGAATAAGTCAGTGGTGAAACCATCCAGACTTGGAGCTTTTCCCTTTGGGAGATCCTGTACTTCTTAATCCACTTCAACTTGCGATATGGGCCACAATAGGGCCACATTCTGTTCTAGGGAGATTAGGGCTGGGATGGTTTGAGTGACCTTGTCAATTGTTGGAGTCTGATCTGTGGGGGGCTCTTAAAGTAGACTTTTGTAGTAGTCTCACAACTCACTTGTTATTTCCCCATGGGTTAGGATGGTGTTACCTTGGTTGTCTTACATCTTTTTGATGTGGTTGATGAAGCATCTATGGATCATGGAATGGTGGAAAAATTTGGAGTTTTTATCCCCTTCTTTGAGCCATTGAATGCGAGATTTTTTCTTCCATAAGATTTCCTCATGCTTGTATCTTTCTTCAAGCTTCTTTTTTAGGGTATCTTGTTGTTGTTGTTGTTGGGTGTCTATATGATCTATTTGAATGTTCCTCTTCTGAATGTCTTCAAGTTTTTGTTCTAGTTCTTTTTTATCTTGAAATATGTTTCCAAATACATCTTTGTTCCATTGGTGCAGCTGGTGCTTGAAGTTTTTTAGACTTTGTTGGAATCAGTACATTCGTGTGCCATGATGGATCTTTGCATTTGCCCACAACAGGTGGGATAACTCCTAGAAGTCTAGGTGGGATAAACAAAATCTTTCAAACCTAAAGGGTTTGAGCTTTGGAGTGGCTATCATGTCTATCCATAACTTCAATAGCCAATGGTACGATCCTGATTTTGGGAGAATGTTGGCTTCAACCATTAGTCCTTCTAGTATAAGGGTTCCCAAGATTAAGAAGAGGTCTAGTCTGCTTGCTATTTGTTGGGGACTAGATCTCCTATTAGACCAAGTGAAGGTTGCATTACCTATTTCAATGTCTACTCGTTTGAGGTTGTCTATGAGTTCCTGGAGTTTTGAGTTGTCCTGCTCCAAGTGCTTCTCTCCTCCTATTTTTTCCTTGAGCGTGAGGATGATATTCAAGTCTCCTTCAATTATCCAACATTTTTGACCAACTATTAATCATAGATAAGATAGGCTTCTGAGAAAAAGGTCTTTTCCATCGCCACTTTGAGGTCCATAAGCATTGGTGATCATTCCATATTTGTTAGAGCCTATAGCTCGGTAGTGAGTGGATATAGTGCTTGTCGTGGAGAGTGCTTGGTCCATTATTACCATGGAAAGATTACAAAGAATGGCGAGTCCCCCTACTGCTCCTTTCGAGTCCATATGATAGTAGTTTCTTTGTCTCCAACATATTTTAATTAGGTCCTCCACTATTTGTCCTACACATTTTTTTTCTTGTAGTAGTAGAATGTCTAGGTATTAAGCTTTTATATAGTTTCAGAGAATCCTCTGCTTCGATCTACCATTCAAGCCTATGATGATCCATGTGATTATTTTCATCATTAACAGTTGGGTGGGTGAGAGAAGGAACTTTTCGAGAGATGTTGGATGTGTCTGGAGTTGATCATGTAGTTCCTTACGTCCTTTATTAGTTGTTGTACAAATTTGTGTCCTTGTCTTTTGTTTTCCTTTGAGATTTTCCTAGGATCTAGGTTTGGATCTACACCTATGCCTAGCCTAGAAGTGGCTCCATTCGTAGAGTCTAGGAAGACCTTGTGTACTTTTCTAAGTTGATCATCCAGGATGGTTTGGAGATCCTTTTTATTAAGCACTTCTTCTAGCTTATCTAGATCAATGTCTGCCAGCTCTTACTCATTGATATCCATTATAGTATCCTCTTCCATTGCTGGACTTTTTCCTGGGTTCAATGGGAATTGAGATTTTGGGGTGATGATTTGCTTTGTGCTTGGTTGTTGATGTTGTTTCTCCTTTCTTTTGTTGTTTCCTTGATCTGTTGGTGGATGGTATTTTTCTATCTCTTCTGCCTATGGAAGATGGTTGAGGGTGTCAAAGGAGTTGGTGTTGTATTTCCTTCACCCCCCTCATTGGTTGGGTCTCTTCTATGTTTTCTTTTTGCAATTGGACATGTGTGAACCCATATTTCATTTTATCCTCCATTTCTGGTTTGGCTGGAGCATTGAAGGGGCAATCCCTGAATAGGTTCCCATGTTCATGACATTTTCTACAGCAAAATGGTATGTGTTCATAGTCTATAGTCTAAGCACATTCCTCATCTTGGTATTCTAGGGTAATCAAGCCTGGTAAGGATTTGTAAATCTCCATTTTGACACAGATTCTTGCATAATATGTGTATTTCCTTTGCTTGGTGGCCTTTGAGGACTTGACATGTATTCCAAGAGTGTTTTTGATGACCATTAGAATCTCTTTTAGCTAGAACTCTTGAGGCAGGGAGTAGAGTCGGATTTGTACTAGGGCATAGGTGAAATATTTTTTTTTAGGGTTGAAGTGGTCCATCTAGAAGCGTAAGTACAAGCCCATTAAGTTTTAGAATTATGGTCTTCTTTCAAAGATGTGGTCCTTGTCTTCTAGGTTGTAGAATATCATTGTGAAAAACCCTTTGGAGCTTAGTTGGAGCTCATAGTCTCCTTTCAGAGTCCACTAGTTTTTGATCCATAATTCTAGGTTCTTTTTTTAGGGCTAGAGTCCTAGAAATTTACCAATGAGTGCGTGATCCCTCATGAACTGGCTATGCTCACCTACCCTAGTTGATTTTATGACATATTTTGGCGCTATTGGTGCCTATGGGATGCACTTTTATGGTATCCATATGCAAGAAGCTTTTCAATGCGACGATTCCACATCCATGCATGTACCTTTGTATCGTTCAGCCTCTTCATTCAGGAATTGGTCCCATAGATGCGGTGGTGGTTTGAAGGGAATCCAACACATTGGGGATTTTTTCCTCTCATGTGTGACTACATTCCTATAAGAGGGGGATTTCACCCCTCCGTCTTTGTTCATTCTGTTGTGTCAGGGAATATGGAAGGGTAGGTTGCACAACGAATGAACAGAGGAGATCTGGTGGTGATAGAACACAAAATGATGTAGTTCATCAAACACAAACCCTAAGTACTCAGGCATTGCCAAGAAGATGCATCGCTTTACCCATTTGAAATCAAGAATGTTACCAAATATACGTTTATGTTGTCAATGTTCCTTGAACTTGTTTTTCATTTGTGAACATAAGTGTTAATGAATATATTTTAACAAAAGGTACATATAGAATCACATATTTTTAGATGGTTCTAAAATTTCACCTAGTTTGTCCACATGAACAATAGTCTCAAATCTTCAAAAGGTTTCTTTGTTGTTAATGGTTCAATGTATGTCAATTGGTCTATGGGTAGTGTGTTAGAAGCTAACTCTTTTTGTTTGACAATATTTTTGAATAACAAGATGATAAATTATTTCTTTGAATGATGCTCCTCAATGAAAACAAATTGTGCCATGAATGTTGGAAATAATTGTAGTTGCACTTTCAACAAGGCATATATTAATTTTCTTTTTTTCTATAGAAAATTGATGCAAGCGAAACCTTTTTTTGTAATATCTAAGTGTATGTATGGAAACACTCTTACCATTGATTTATCATTTTCTGAATTCTCATCCTTGATTTCCAAGGTATATTGTGTCCCTAGTGTTTTTGCAGCAATGACAATTGCACCTATTTTTCCAAGTGCATATTGTTTTGTTGCTTCTAAAAGTCTTTTGATAGAAGTGTTTGGTATGAATCTGTATTGCTTAAAATTAGGTGCTATGTTTTCTATGATATTCTCTTGATCTAATAGAAATATACATTCAACTTCTCCATGATCATAATCGGTTTATGTGCAATTTTGAAATTTGTAATACGAATGCCTTTTCCTGGTATAAATTTTTCTTGGAATTGTTCAATGAAACTATTACATACATTCAAGGTTACTATCATCTCACGTTTTCCATCTCTTAATCCTGCTCGCAAAAACTTAGTTGACTTTTGTGATTTGTGAAGTATTGATGTGCATGTACTAAGAATATTTCCATAAAAAAATTGTCTAGCTTTGAAACTATTCAACTCTTCAATATTGATTGGGGTGGAAGCTTCTGATTTGTTCCTATACATGGGAAGCTAATAGAACTTAGCTAACAAATGGAAAAATAATATCTTTGAATTCATATTTCACAATACCTACCTCTTGACTTCTAACTTGAATGCTCTTGTTTCATTCTCTTTTCCTTAAGTGCTTCTTCTCGTGATGTTGTGTGTTAAACAATATTTGTTATACCACAACAAAGTTGAGAGAGCACAAACATATAGCATAGAGAAAATTGTATGTTATCAAGATGCCAAAGGGAACAATTTAGCTCGTGAATGGTGGTACCATGGGTTGGTGACATTAGGGCATTCCAACATCACTTCATATGTGGACTTCACTCAGAACGTGATGGACAAGTTTGACCAAAAGGATAGTGAGATACATTTCAGGGAGTTGGCATAGTTGAAATACAAAGACACACCATAAGAATACATCGCATATTTTCAAATTATGGTAGTTATGGTGACATAGATCTCTCAACATAGGTTGGTGATTCTATTCATGGAGGTTCTAGTTGAACCCCTGAGAGGATGGATGAAGGAATTTATGTCAACCACATTGCATGAAGCCATCATGAGATACCTAGAAATGAAGGACACAATCAAAATGAATCTACTAATGAAATCCTTCATCCCTCAAGGAGGTAAGGAGACAAGGCTTCCACATAATTCTTGGATAGAATGAGGAGACTCAGAGATAACTAAGTAGGAAAACAATTTTCTTTAGGTGAAAAGATCTATGGGAACCAGGTCATATATGTATGGTCAAAGGTAAGGTCCATTAGATCGAGGTAGTTTCCAAAAAGGAGGATGATGGGGAGGAAGAAGGTGTTGGACAAGACAGTGGTGAGCCATCACAAAACATAAAACAATCACCATTGCAAGATATCCCCAAGGGAGTAACCATTGGTACAGTTTTAGGGGTCCCTAAATACTATAATTTTAGGGTCATAGGTATTGTGCAACGATAGAGGGTTACAACATTCATGGATAGTTGGGCCACCCACAACTTCATTGATGTTCCACTTGTCACTAGAAGAAAGATCCCTGTAGAGGATTTTGAATGATTTAATTTAGTAGTAGAATATGGGTAGAACATGATTTGTACTCATAGGATTATGGGACTAGAAGTAACCATGTGAAACTACACATTGATCAATGAATTTTACATCATGGATTTAACATATAATGATGTGGTTCTGTGAGTTCAGTGGATATACTCTTTGGGAGATATCTGCATGAATTATATGGTCATGAGGATGGAGTTCCAAGACAAGGATAGGAAGAGACTTATCCTGAGAGGCATGTCGATAGGTGCCCCCAAGATCATGTCTAACCAGTACATGGATGCCCTTTTTAGAAACAGGTACGTGGCTTGCGCACCATAACTCTTGCTCACTATGGAGATGCCATCACATGAATGCCAACATTACCCTATGGATATGCAAGCATTTCTTGGAAATAATGAAATTTTGTTTGAACCATTTCCAATAGGGATACCACCTGACAGAGGATTCGATCATGTCATTGAGATAGAAGAGGGGTCAAATACCATCATCACCATTACCTACAAGCATCCCAAGAGATTCAAGAATGAAATAGAAAAGGTCATAAAGGAGATACTATATATGGGACACATCTGACCTAGTTCTAGTCCTTTTTCCTTGTCATATGTACTGGTGAAGTATAAAGATGGTACTATGAGGATGTGCATAAAATACATGGCACTAAACAAGAATACCATAAAAAATAGATACGCAATACCCCAGATTGATGAGATGATCAGAAAGCTACATGGGGAAGTCTACTTCTCAAACATTGATCTGCGATCATGATACCACTAGATATAGGTCAGGGAGGAGGATATCCATAAAACAACATTTAGGTGTCACTATGGGCACTACAAGATCTTGGTCACTCCCTTCGGGTTGACCAACACACCCACTACCTTTCAGTGATGCATGAACCATATATTCAACAAACAATTGAGCAATTTTTTAGTGGTGTTCTTTCACAATATTATCATCTATAGTAGGACATGGGAAGATGCCCCAAAGCATGTGGACGATATTGTCACTATTATGGCAAAAAAATGGTTTTTTTCCAAGGAGGCAAAGTGTGAGTTTGGTTTGACAAAGATCCTTTATCTAGGGCATGTTATAAGTTTTGAGGGAGTAAATGTGCATCAAGAGAATATTCAGACCATATTAGACAGGCCCACCCCCAAGAAACTCATATATCTACGAGTATTATTTGGGATATCTAGCTATTATAGAATCTTTGTGAAAGGATTTTCACAAGTGGTGGTGCCATTAACAAAACTTACCAGGAAGGGGGAATTTCTATGGTCAGAATATGCATAGGTGGCATTCGATAGAATGAAGAGGGTCATGAGTTCTTTCTTAGTATTGGCACTTCCAAATTTTATGGTTTTTTTTTGTCCTTGACTATGAAACATCAAGTGAATAGATAGGGGAAGTATTGATGTGGAACTCACATCCGATAGATTTCAAGAGAAAAAATAGAATGGAGCCTAAGAGGCTCTACCCAATATATTATAAAAAAATGTTGGCCATTCATGTAGAAACATTTATCCACCTCAAAAAATGCACCAACTCGTCAATAATCTAGTGCATAAACGCACAAGGAGGAACAAATTCCAAGGGAAGAGAGGCGCCAAACCTCTCATTTTAAACCCAATTTAAAATTTATAATGTAATTAAATGGGAATTAAATGTTGTAAGGCTTCAGGAAATCCAATCCATGTTCCTTTGTATAGGTTGCATGTGAATTCACCTTTAATGGATAATAGGTAGATATGATTAGTTCTGATTTAGACTAGATGTCCATTGATTGTAATTGAATGCAATTCAATGCAAGAAGATAGAGGAAAGGAACGAGGAGCCCCTCTTTTGTAAAATATCATTGAAGAAAAAATTATTGTTATGAGTTGTTGATGAGCGAGTTGAGAGAGCTCAAGAGAGGAGAGGAGAAGAGTCAAGACTCAGTTGTAGTCCATCCTTTGTAAAACTTTGTACATAAGCATTCGATATTAATACAAAAGAACTTTTTTCTTCATATGGGGTTTCTATGTTTTTATGTTTGATGAATGTTCATTTTATGAATTTTTATTTGTTTATTCATGTATATTGTAGATGTGCAAGTAGGTTAGATTTGAAGGTTTACATAGACTTTTCTATCTTTGTGAATTTTTGAGTGTTTTGGGCTCTTAGGCTTGTGCAAGGAGTGCACACTGTTGGGTATGTGTTATATTCTTTGCACGAGTAGTAGCGTTTGTGCGTTGCACTGACAGTGCATGGGGGGTTAAACAGGGGGTGCAGGGGGGGGAATCCCCCCACACAGGGGTTCGGGGGCAGTGGCCCCAATTTTTTTTTCTTCCTCAGGAAACGTGTCACATATTTAGGTGGTATTTCGGCACATGGTTTTTGCTAATGTATTTCTATATTCGGTTAAGGAATTAGGATTTTTACTAATCTAGGTCATTGGGTTAGGGTTTTGGATGTCGTTCGCTCCTATATGTATATTGTATTGTAAACAATTTATGACTATGAATGAATATAGAATATGTTGGTTTTCCCATTTTGGGTTTCCATGGGAAAAATCTTTGTGTAATGTTTGTATTTTCCATTGTATCTTTTTTATTCTTTTACTAAAAGTATGTTTGCAGTAAATATTGTACAAGGTTAAAATATACATTTGGTATCAGATCTTTGTTGGATTCAGGGGGACACCTTGGTGGTCAAGGGTTTGGGTCAGAACTGTGATAAGCCTTGTTGCAGCGGGATATCTGTGGTATTGATTTTTCAGGTGAAAAGAAATGGAAATTAATTCGAAGATGGAGATCGATAAGTTTAATGGGAAAAGTTTTGAGTTGTTGAAGCTTAAGATGGAAGATCTATTGGTGGACAAAGATTAGTGGATCATGGTAGATCTAGGTATTGCACCTATAGGAACTTCAGAAGATGACTAGAAAACGTTGGATTGGAAGGAAAAGAGCACAATCCGACTATGTCTCTGAGATTCAGTATTACTGAATGTGTCAGAGGAAGTTACAGCGAAGGATTTATGGGATAAGTTGGGGAAGTTGCATTAGTCTAAGCCCCTATTGAATAAATTATTCCCGAGAAATAAGCTTCATAACCTGAGGATGAGAGATGGAGACTCGGTGGCAGAGCATTTGAATGCCTTCAATACTGTGGTAAGTCAGTTAGTATCTGTTGAGATTAAAATTTCAGATGAAGATAAATGTATCAGTTTACTATTTTCTTTACCAGACTCATGGGATAGTCTGGTTGTGGCCATAGGTAGTAATACAACTTCCTTGAAGTTTGATGAAGTGGTCTCATCTTTGTTTTCGGAGGAGATGAGACAGAATAATATGAAAGGATAGAGAACAAATGCATTATTTGTAAGAGGACGTTCCTAGGGAAGAAATAGATCTAATTTCTCAAGTGGGAGATCTAAATCTCCTGGAAAGTTTGTAAAGATATGTTGGATATGTGGAAAAGAAGGGTGCTACAAGAAGTAGTGTAGATCCAAAGTTCAGAAAAAAAGGGATTTGAAGAATCTCCTTCTACAGAAGAAAAGAACTCCAAGGAAGAAGGAGGGGATGTGTAGTTGGATTCTTAAAGCACACATGCATATCATGAAGCATGGTTGGTTGACTCTGGTGCATCCTTTCATATGACTCCCCATAGGGAGTGGTTCTGTAAATATGAAAGGTATGATGGAGATAATGTTTTCTTAGGTGATGATTCGACAACCAGTATCATAGGACAAGGAAATTTCAAGTTAAGGCTCATAGATGGAAGGATTAGAACACTTCTTGTTGTTATGCACATCCCAGGTTTGGCTAGAAATTTGATTTCTATAAGAAAAATGGATGATGCATGGGTAATAACCATATTTGAAAAGGAAACCTGCAGGATGGTTTGAGGAGCAATGGTGTTGCTAAAGGGAGTTCGGTTTGGAACTATGTATAAGCTGGAAGGAAGCACTATTAGTGATGGGTGTAATAGTTCCATTGTTCCTGATATTGGAGTTGAAGAAGAAATAACTCCTACAGTCTCAGGAGAAAAGGTTATGCTGTGGCGTCAAAGACTAGGGCATATTGGAGAGAAGGGTCTTTGACTACTACATGATAAAGGTATGGTTGAAGGTATGTCTAACTGCTCTCTGGGTTTTTATTTCTCTGAACATTGTCTATATGGGAAGGAGAATCGGGTAAGATTCCCCTTTGGTGCAACGAGGGAAGAAGGAATTTTATAGCTAGTTCACTGTGATGTTTTTGGACCTGTGTCGGTACCATCATTGGGAAAATATGTGTACTATGTCTCATTTATAGATGAATTCTCAAGGAATACTTGGATATATTTCCTCAGGAAGAAATATGAAGTATTTGACATGTTTAAAGAGTTTAAGGATCTTGTTGAGAATCAAACAAAGAAAAGAATTAAGGTGTTGAGGACAGATAATGGTGGAGAGTTCTACAGGAATGAATTTGAAGAATTTTGTAAGAAGTGTGGTATAACAAGGTAGAAGAATACTCCATATACACCTCAGTAGAATGGAGTTGAAGAAAATATGAATAGGATGTTGATGGAGAAAGAAAGGTGCATGCTCAGTGGTGCTGGGTTAGGGAAAGAATTCTAGGCAAAGGTAATGGGTACTGCATGTCACTTGGTCAACAATTAAACCTCATCAACGTTGGATGACAAGACTCCAAAAGAGGTATGGACTGTTAAGGATCCTTCTCTCACACATCTCAAGGTATTTGGTTGTGATGCATATGTTCATGTTCCAAAGGAAAACAAGAGTGAGCTAGATAAGAAGGCCAAAAAATGTATCTTTATTGGATATAAAGATGGTCTCAAAGGTTATAAGATTTGGAACCCAGAAACTAAGAAGGTAGTGTATAGACGAGATGTGGTATTTAGAGAAATGAAGGAAGTTTTTAAATAGGAAGTCCTACCAAGTACGGAAGAACCAGAGAAAATAGAGTTTCATTTAAAGGATGATGAATCTGGCTCTACAGAAGAAAAAGAATCACAAGAAGAGGATCCTCATACTCCAGTATTGAGGAGATCACTTCGAGAAAGAAGGATACTATAAAGGTATACTCCATCTTATTTCCATTAAAACTTTGCTTTGTCTATTATTGATGATGATCCTAGAACTGTCAGGGAGGCAGTGGATTCAGAGGATGGAAATATTTGGAAAAGGGCCATGGATGAAGAAATGGCATATTTGGATAAGAATGAGGCTTGGGATCTAGTGGAGTTTCCAACTAGAAGAAATCCCATTGGAAACAAATGGGTATTTAAAAAGAAATTGAATGTAGAAGGAAAAGTGGAGAAATAGAAAGCTCGGTTAGTAGCAAAGGGTTATTCCTAGGTTGAGGGAATTCATTTTGGTGAGATTTTTTCTTATGTTGCCAAGTTAACCTCTATCATATTTTTTTTATCTATTGCTACTGCATTTTATTTTGAAGTAGAACATATGGATGTGAAGACAACATTTCTACATGGGGATCTAGAAGAATAAATCTATATGAAGCAACCAAAAGGTTATGCTGTGAAGGGAAAGAAGGAGGTGGTATGGAAGCTGAAAATTTCCTTGTTGTTGATATTATGGTAGCTGCTGGAGGTATTTACCTCCACGTGTAAACCTGACAAGAATAGAATATTTTGGGAAGTAAGAAGAAACCCTAATTAATTGGTTAATAACCCTAGAAGACAATTTAGCTCAAGAGAATGACTTGTATTAGGTTATTAGCCTCCAAGAGAAGAAGTCAACTAAAGGAAATTTTATATACTAAAGAATTAGTACCCATAATGAGAAGTCAGTCCAGGCAGTCTGCCAGAAATAGTATAAATATAGGAGGCCAGTCTTCATTCTGGCTAGTATTCTCATAACTATATAAGCAACACTTATGCACACTGCAGTTGGTCAGTTTGTGCGCAAGTTTGGAGGAGAGTTGTTGCAGATGTCACAACTACCAGATTTCAGTTTTGGCTTGGAATCTCTCTTGGTTATGGTTTGGAGTCTCTGATCAGCTCTTGTTACTCTTTCTTGGTGTGCTATCCTTGGCGAAAGGTGTGCCACCTTTGTTTGGCTATCTATCTTAGGCTTTGCTTCCAGAATGATTCTTTGTCAAGGTTAATGTGCTCAAGGGTGGCTTCAACCTATGGTTGGGTGACAATATCGCTATATTGTCTATGGTTAAATGAGCACATCCATTACTTTATAATAGGTTATGGGCCCACACTATCTCCAGATAGTCTAACCGTTGGAAGATAGATTGGGAGGATTTTCTCAGTTGTAGTTGCAGTTGTAGTTGCAACCAGTTCTTGCTACACCAACGAAACTATAACCTTCCCGTTGAGCCACCTTAAGTGAAGGGATCGACCTAATTTCTTGATAGACTAGTGTTCCCTAGCCTAGTTCATCTCCTGATACACTTAGCAAGATAAAACATCAAATTTGATTTTTTGGTCAAAATTAAGGGTTGACCAAGTCAAAATAGTTATGACTTACTCTATCAAGTCAGAAAACAAACTATAAGGGGATTCTAAATTTAGAGCATGGAAGACAAGGATTGACCTCATCCTTGCCAAGAATAAAGTGTTGACCTCATCCTTTCCAAGAATAAAGTGTTGACCTCATCCTCACAGCCTGACCTCATCCTCTTAAGAGCGTGGAAGACAAGGATTGACCTCATCCTCTTAAGAGCGTGGAAGACAAGGATTGACCTCATCCTCACAACTTGCAAGAAGAATATTGCAGCAACATATACTACCAATATCTTCTTTGAACTGGTGTGGGTCTATTTAGGGATACCACAGACCATCATCTCTGACCAGGACAACAGGTTCCTCAACACATTTTGGTTGAGTCTCTCGTCACTGTTGGACACCAAGCTCACTAAAAACACTATTTTCCACTCTCAAACATACTGACAAACATAGGTCGTCAATCGGATGATTGTGAAAATCCTGCGCATGTACAACTCTAAGCATCCAGGTACATTGGATGAGAGTCCCCTCTATGTTCAACATAGTTATAACAGGGATTTCCATAGCTCCACCAGCCATATCCCATTTCAGGTGGGGCTAAGATTCCATCCCTTGGGTCCCATTGATGTTGCACTACCTATTTCCACCACACAAAAACGTTCTTCCCATGTTCAGTCTGAGACTGATAAAACCACCAAATTCATTGAGAAGATTCAACACATCGACCAACAGGTCCAAGAGATTTTGTAGAAATCCAATGCTAAGTACAGACAACACCATGATCAACACAGTATTCCTCACCAATTTCAAGTTGGAGACAAAGTATGGTTACATTTGTAGAAGAAGAGTCTCATAGGTCCCTATCGGAAGATCCACCCAATTCATTATGGGCCTTCCACTATCACCAAGGCTGTGGGTAGCAATGCTTTTGAGCTCAAAACTCCACCCTTCCTTGGCCCACACCCAGTGTTCAATGTCGACCTCCTTCGGCCATATTTTCCACCATTATTGGACACCATCGAGATCACAGAACAACAAAAACCAATATATATCAACCCTGACTACATGGAACAAGCATCCATTGATCATATAGTGGACACACAGGTCAAGGGCACTCGCTAAGAGAGGATCCAACTTTATATGGTTGTCAAGGAAATAAAACTCTTATAGCAAGGAAAGTGGCTCACCTGGGGCCAAATCAAACATAAGTTTCCTCACCTAATGGGGGAACTCAATTCAATGGAGACCATTTGATGCAGACCCCTCCCCAAACTCGCAGGTTGGGATCCGCATAGGATCTTTTCCTTTCGGCCCAAGAGCTTGACTGGCTCCTCTATTTTACTTTCAGGAAATCTACCCACAACAACACCTTGAGAAAATTCCTCTTTTATTTTGGGATATCAGACTTCATGAATTCGCGAATCCTATGGTCGAGCAACTTACCTCTCTGACCCCCGAAATCTGAAATATTAAATCACTTGACATTTTCCTGACGTCAATTTCAGATTTTCGGCTTTCGTGAATTCGAGAGTTGCAATGTCATGCAAATCTTCCCCTCGACTCCCAAACTTTCGATTCCTGATTTGCTGAAATATAGATGTCCCGATATCCCTTTTCTCTTCACGATTTCGGGGTTTCAACCACCGAAAAACACTTTTACTATACCCTCGGGATTCCCAAACCTCCGAATCCCAAAATTATGAAACTCTAAGGTTCCTCTTTCAAGGAGATCAATGGCTGTGAACTCTCCCTTGATCCAATGGTCAACACTATTTTGGGGATTCTCCTCAAAGAATTCTGACCATCCAAATTTCTTCTTCAAATAACTTCACTCTGGGTCAGCTCAATAATCCTCCTCACTATGACTTGGACTCTTCATGATGACCAAAACCCCTCTTCTGTTCTTCAACATTTTGAAGGTGCGAACTCTCCTGAGCTTCCTTTCACTAACTCAAATCTCCTATGAGATTTATGCACCCACTCCTTGCGACACTCTTCAAATACGTCTAAGTATTTGAATCCTTTGACTCTGCGCAACTCCTTCCGACAACAATCTTCAAACCCTCTCTTTGGTTGATAAGTTCTGAACTTCCAACTAGCCTGCACACACCTTGCATGGCTTATGTGCTTGACTTGCACTTCTACAGGAAATGAGAACAATGGTATCCCTCTTGATATTTTTAGAGATGAACTCTGAACCCATCAATGCACTCCTTGTGGACGCTCCATTGCACTCCTTGCAGGAACTTTGACTCAAGAAGAGAAACAATTGAAACTCATTCCTTTACTCTTTCAGACTTCAAATACCCAACATGAAATCATACATATGTAGAATAAAAGAAAATGTACAACATAAAGAGTAAAACAACCATGAGCATAATATTCAGCATGTATACACATAAAGCATTAGAGCACCATGAGTCTGAATCAAAGCTTCGTATATTAATATCAGAACTTTTGTACATGGGCTCTTCTACACAACTCTCTAATTCTTCTCCTCTATGATCTATTATCAATTGATAATGTTGCTAATGTTACAAAATGATACAAGATGAGGGTGTCTATAGTCGTTTTCCCTCCAGATCCTAAAACTGTCCAACCTAGAATTTAAATCTACGTACTTACATTAACTGCCTATAAATGGCTCTACAACTTACAGATGAGAGCAGATCGCTCAAGATATGTTTACAATATGGAATTACACACTCTCTTAACTATTACATTAATGTCTGTCCATCCAAAATTTAAAAAAAATTCAAACATTTTTGACATGTGCCAAAAATGAAATGGTGTTTGTCCCACGCTCGCTTACTGTTGGCGATGCTCCTACATCGTACTCCCTTGATTGAAAATTTTCATGAACTCCTATTCATGAGCTCTTGCACAGTTTTTCTGTGCTTCTAAATTTCTGTTTCATTCTCCCAGCTGGCATCCTCAACTGGATGTCCCTTCCATTTGACCAAGTATTCAAAGTACTCTTTTCTCCTAGTCCTCTTGTTGACTCTCTTGTCAAGTATTCTCTCCATCTATGGATTTTTAGCTATAGGCATTTTTTTAGCCCACTGAACCTGTGTTTGTTCATTGTCTGCCTCTGCTTGTCCATATTTGTAAGGGTACAAATCTGAGATGTTGAATATTAGTGAAATTCCGATCCCATCGGGTAATTCAATCTCATATGCATTTGCCCCAAATGTCCTTATGATCCTGCATGGTCCAATATTCTTCATCAATCTCATGAAGGTAATTGGCGCGTTTGTTAAGCCAAACGACATAACAAGCCATTCATACAACCCTTCATTTGTCTTGAATGTTGTCTTCCATTCATCACCTTCGCTCATATGAATTTGATAACCACTTTTCAAATCAATCTTCGAAAAAAAAAATTCCCCGCTCAAACAATCCATCAAATCATCCATCCTTAGCAATGGAAATCTATACCTGATGGTAATCTTGTTAATTTCCTTCGAGTCTATACACATCCTCCAGCCGCCATATTTCTTTGGACTGAGCACTATTGGAACAACACATGGACTCAAGCTTTCTCTAACCAACCCTTTGTCCATTAAATCATAGACTTGTCTTTTGACCTCTTCATTCTCTCGTGGCATCAATCTATACACTGCTTTGTTTAGTAAACTAGATCCAGCTATAAGATCAATGTGATGACTTATACTTCTAATCGGTGGAAACGAACGAGGTAGTTTGTCCACTACTATATCAGCAAATTCCTCCAGTAACTTCTAGATCTCCTCTCGTAAATCATCCACCCTCATATTAGTTAAAACAATTCTAGGCTTTCTAACCATGATGAATTGTGGATCTTCCTTCTTCTTAACCTCCTTAAGAAGTTCCTTCCCACTCATGAGAAGTATAGTGTTGCTTACTTCAGGTTTCACCTCTATGTCCTTAATCGGATACAACATGTGAGTTCTCACATTCTTCTCTAGGGTGTACGTGTTCTTTCTCCCATCATGAATCACATTCCTGTCATATTTCCACGGTCCACCCAGCAATAGATGACAAACATCCATGCGAATGACATCACACAATATCTTATCGTTATATCCTCCTAATTTAAATTCAACTAAACATTGTTTAGTGACATTTACCTGATGTCCTTTTTGTAGCCATGAAACTCCGTGCAGACTTGGATGTCCAATAGTCTCCACCTCCAGCTTTTCTACCATCTCTATGGAAACGATATTGTCCATGCTACTACTGTCCATGATAACCTTGCATAACCTATCTTTGGTCTTGCAAGCAGTCTGAAAAAGGTTGTTCCTTTGCACTGGATTCTCTACCTCCTTTTCTGGCATTAAGAGAACCTTCCTCATCACCAACGATCTTCCACCTTCAACGTCCTCTGCTTACACATTCCATCTTTGTTCTTTGGCAATGTGAGTCTCACCACCTTATTTCTTCTTATCTGGACATTCATAAGATTTGTATCCATTCTTTCCACATGTGAAGCATTTTATTACTCTACCTCTGCCTCTTCCTCTTCCTCTAACATGAGGAAAAGTGTTGTTATCAACATACTCTCTTCTTTGTTCGGCATACTGCCCTCTCTATGAGCTTCCACCTCTCTCAGTTTGAGTTTGAGATTTCTTCCACTCTTCCTTAGGCTTTTGATTCCTATCTTGGACAATTGTTTTGCCTCTGGGATGAATTCTACCTTGGCCTCTTTGATCCTACTTTTGGCTCAGCTTCTCTTTAGCCCTTAGATCCATCTGATAAGAATCTTCCACCGTTCGAATGGTCATCATGCTCGTCTCATCCTGAATGTCATATCTCATACCATTCATATACCTGACAACCTTTTCATCATCACTTTCTCGATGACCTTCTCTGATGTTTAGCCTGTAGAATTCTTCAGTGTACTCCCTCACTAACATCAACTTCTGTCTCAAATTCTTCATTCTTTGAAACAGAGTAATTTGGTAATCCTTGGGTATGAATTTTGCCTTCATATTCAAAATCATTCTATCCCAACTCTTGATTTTTTTCTTTCCTTTGCAGCGTCTGTCACCTTGTAGTTCATCCCACCACAATGTTGCATGTCCCTTAAGTCTTGTGACAACATGTTTGACCTTCTTGTCTTCCTTGACATCTTCATATTCAAAATACGTGTCCAGAGCTCTAATCCAGTCTAGAAGTTCTTCAACATATAGGTTTCCCTCATATACTAGAATGTCCATTTTTTCCCTCGTACCCATCCTTGCAATAGCCCTGAGTAGGCGTTCATTTGCTGCATCTTCGGTTGCAACTTCTTCTCCTTCATGTTCGGCTTCATTTTCACTTTCAAAATTACTGAGATCCCCAGCACCGACTGCACGCCTCTGCGCTATTTCCATAGAATCCATCCTAGCACGTATGTCACGCACATCTCTTGCATCTGGTAGATCAGGTAACTACCTACCTTTTCTTCTTAGCACTTCCCTTTCCTCTGGTGGATCAAGTGTTTGTCTTTTTCTTCTTCTTGGCGGCATGGCTGTAAATCTTTCTTTTCCCTACTATAGAAAGCAAACAAATTTTTCCTATGCTCTGATACGAGATGATGCAGACCCCTCCCCAGACCTGCAGGTCGGGATCGGCATAGGATCTTTTCCTTTCAGCCCGATATTTTGACTAGCTCCTCTATTTTCCTTTTGGGAAATCTACCCACAACAACACCTTGAGAAAATTCCTCTTTTGTTTTAGGATATTGGAATTCGCGAATCCTATGGTCGAGCACCTTACCTCTCCGACCCTCGAAACCCAAAATATTAAATCACTTGACCTTTTCCTGATGACAATTTCAGCTTTTCAGATTTCACGAATTTGGGAGTTGTGATGTCATGAAACTCTTCCCCTCGACTCTCGAACTTCCGATTCCCGATTTGCTGAAATAAAGATGTCCCGATGTCTATTTTCTCTTTGCGATTTTGGGGTTTCAACCACTGAAAAGTGCTTTTACTATACCCTCGGGATTCCTGAACCTCCGAATCCTAAAATTCTGAAACTCTAAGGTTTCGCTTTCTAGGATATCAACAACTGTGAACTCTCCTTGATCCAATGGTCAACGTTATTTCGGGGATTCTCCTTGGAGAATTTCGACCGTCCAAATTTCTTCTTCAAAGAACTTCACTCTGGGTCAGCTCAGTAACTCTCCTCACTATGACTTGGCCTCTTCATGATGACCAAAACCCCTCTTCTATTCTTCAACACTTTGAAGGTGCGAACTCTCCTGAGCTTCCTTTCACTAACTCAAATCTCCTATGAGATTTCTGCACTCATTCCTTGCGGAACTCTTCAAATATGTCTAAGTATTTGAATCCTTTGACTCTGCGCAACCCCTTGCGACAACAGTCTTCAAACCCTCTCTTTGGTTGATAAGCTCTGAACTTACAACCAGCCTGCGCACACCTTGCACGACTTTTGTGCCTAACTTGCACTTCCGCAGGAAATGAGAACAACGGTATCCCTCCTGAGCTTTTCAGAGATGAACTTTGAACCCATCAATGCACTCCTTGCAGATGATCCACTGCACTCCTTGCAGGAACTTTGACTCAAGAAGAGAAACAATTGAAACTCATTCCTTTACTCTTTCAAACTTCAAATACCCAACATGAAATCATACATATGTAGCATAAAAGAAAATGTACAACATAAAGAGTAAAACAACCATGAGCATAATATTCAACATGTATACACAGAAAGCATTAGAACACCATGAGTCTGAATCAAAGCTTCATATATTAATCTCAGAACTTCTGTACATGGGCTCTTATACACAACTCTCTGCTTCTTCTCCTTTATGCTCTGTTCTCAATTGATAATGTTGCTAATGTTACAAAATGATACAAGATGAGGGTGTCTATAGTCATTTTCCTGCCATCTCCTAAAACTGTGTAATCTAGAATTTAAATCTACCTACTTACATTAACTACCTATAAATGCCTCTACACCTTACAGATGAGAGCGGATTGCTCAAGATCTGTTTACAATATGGAAGTACACACTCTCTTAACTATTATATTAATGTCTGTGCATCCAAACTTTCAAAAAAATTCAAACATTTTCGACATGTGCCAAAAATGAAATGGCGTTTGTCCCACGCTCGCTTGTTGCTAGCGATACTCCTACATCATACTCCCTCGCTTGAAAATTTTCATGAACTCCTATTCATGAGCTCTTGCACAATCTATCCATGCTTCTGAATTTTTGTTTCATTCTCCCAACTGACATCTTCAACTGGATGTCCCTTCCATTTGACCAAGTATTCAAAGTACTCTTTTCTCCTAGTCCTCTTGTTGACTCTCTTGTCAAGTATTCTCTCCATCCGTGGCTTTTCAGCTATAGGCATTTGTTTAGCCCACTGAACCTCTGTCTATTCACTGTCTGCCCCTACTTCTCCAGCTTTGTAAGGGTACAAATCTGAGATGTTGAATATCAGTGAAATTCTGATCCCATCAGGTAATTCAATCTCATATGCATTTGCCCCAAACTTCCTTATGATCCTGCATGGTCCAATTTTATTCATCTTTAGTTTGTTATATATTCCCCTTGGGAAAATTTCCTTCCTTAGATGTGGACGAATCAAATCACCAACTTCAAATTGAAGTTCTCTCCTGTTTTGATCTGTTCTGTGCTTATACTCTTGGCTCAAGTTCTGCAATCACTCCTTCACTTGGATATGCAGTTCTTTCATTGCTTCTGCGAAATCTTCTACACTAGCACTTCTAGTTTCAATTCAAAAAATCCTCTTAGTTGCATTCCATAAACAATCTAAAATGGACTCTGCCCTATGCTTCTATTGATCAAATCATTATAAGCAAATTCCACCTGTGGTAGAATGTGATCCCACTGACTGTGGTGTTCAGTCACTAGGCTCCTTAGTAAATCTCCCAAGCTTCTGTTCACAACTTCAGTTTGCCCATCTGTCTAAGGATGATAAGATGAGCTAAATGAAAAATTCATCCCCAACTTCTTCCATAAAGTCCTCCAGAAATGTCCCACAAACTTGGGGTCTCGATCTGAAACTATACTCCTTGGTAAGTCGTGAAGTCTGACAACTTCTTTGAAAAACAGGTTCGCAATGTGAGTTGTGTCACTGGTTTTATGACATGGTATAAAGTGTTCCATTTTTTTAAATCTGTCTACCACCACAAAGATTGAATCAAACCCTCTTTGCGTTCTTGGGAATCCCAACAAAAAATCTATGCTTACTGCATCCCACGGCCTCTCCGGTATGGGTAACGACTGATATAATCCTATGTTATGTTTCCTTCCCTTTGTGTGCTAAAAAATTCTACATCTGTCCACAAATATTTTGACATCTTTCCTCATCCCTAGACAAAAATATGAGCCATTTAATTTCGAGAACGTTTTATCATGACTGAAATGTCCGACCAATCCTCCATTGTGTTTCTCTTTTAGTAGATTCTCCCTCATGTATCATTTTGGAATGCACAGTTGATTGCCTCTGAATAATAATCCATCTTAGATCATATATTCAGCTCATTGAATTCTATACCTGAGAATTGGATTCTCAGATGCTTCATACGCCTCTTTGAAATCTGGATCATCCTTGTACATGTCCTTGAGGTTATCAAAACCCAATGTTTTGACTCTGAGCTCCTGCATAAGCAAACATTTCTTGCTCAAAGCATCAACAACTTTGTTAGCAGTTCCAAAAATATGTTTAATTACAAAAGTAAAATCCTGCATGTACTCAACCCATTTTGCATGCTTCTGGTTCAATTTATCCTGCTGAGTTACAAATTGTAAGGCATGATTATCACTATACAAAATGAACTCTTTAGGGATCAAGTAGTGCCTCCACTTTTTTCAGTGCCTGTATGAATGCATAAAGTTCTTTGTCATATGTGGAGTACTTAACCTTTGCCTCATTTAGTTTCTCACTGAAGTATGTGATTGGCCTGTCATCTTGACTCAAAACCACTCCAATTGCAAAACCACTAACATCACACCTGACCTGAAACGTCTTACTAAAATCTTGAAACACCAGAATTGGTTGTTCAGTAATCTTCCTTTTTAACAAATTGAATCTTTTCTCTGCTTCTTCTGTCCAGTGAAAAGATTTATGTCTTTTCTTCACAGTGTCAATCATCGATGTGCTAATTCCACTGAAATTCTTGATGAATTTCCGATACAAACTTGCCAATCCATGAAAACTTCGAACTTCAAAGATACTCTTTAGTGATGGCCAATTCTTAATCACCTCCACTTTATATGAATCCATCTTCAACTTATCTGTAGAAATAACAAAGCCCAAATAAATGAGCTTTGTCTTCATGAATGAGGATTTCTTCATATTTATCAGTAGCTTCTCTTTCTGTAGCCTCTGCATCACTATAGCCAAATGTTTCATATGCTTTGCCTCTGTTTTACTGAAAATCAGTATGTCATCACGATACACAATGACAAATTTTCTGATGAAATCCTTCAGGACTTCATTCATCAATCTCATGAAGGTACTTGGCGTGTTTGTTAAGCCAAACAACATAACAAGCCATTCATACAACCCTTCATTTGTCTTGAATGCTTTCCTCCATTTATCACCTTCTCTCATATGAATTTGATGATAACCACTTTTCAAATCAATCTTCGAAAAAAAAACATTCCCCACTCAAACAATCCATAAAATCATCCATCCTTGGCAATGGAAATCTATACTTGATGGTAATCAAGTTAATTTCCCTCGAGTCTATACACATCCTCTATCCTCCATATTTCTTTGGACTGAGCACTATTGGAACAACACATGGACTCAACCTTTCTCTAACCAACCCTTTGTCCATTAATTACTGGACCTGTCTTTTGACCTCTTCATTCTCCTGTGGTGTCAATCTGTACGCTGCTTTGTTTCATAAATTAGCTCCAGGTATAAGATCAATGTGATGACTTATACTTCTAATCGGTGGCAACGAACGAGGTAGTTCATCCACTACTATATCAACAAATTCCTCCAGTAACTTCTGGATCTCCTCCGGTAAATCATCCACCCTTGTATTAGTTAAAACAATTCTAGGATTTCTAACCATGATGAATAGTGGATCTTCCTTCTTCCTAACCTCCTTAATAAGTTCCTTCCCACTCATGAGAAGTATAGTGTTGCTTACTTTAGGTTTCACCTCTCTGACCTTAATCGGCTACAACATGTGAGCTCTCCAATTCTTCTCTAGGGTGTATGTGTTCTTTCTCCAAGCATGAATCACATTCCTATCATATTGCCACATTCTACCCAACAATAGATGAAAAACATCCATGGGAATGGCATCACACAATATCTTATCGTTATATCCTTCTATTTTAAATTCAACTAAACATTGTTTAGTGACATTTACCTGATGTCCTTTTTGTAGCCATGCAACTCTGTATGGACTTGGATGTTCAATAGTATCCAGCTCCAGCTTTTCTACCATCTCTATAGAAATGAGATTGTTTGTGCTACCACTGTCCACGATAACCTTGCATACCCTGTCTTTGGTCTTGCAAGCAGTCCACAAAAGAATGTTCCTTTGCACTGGATTCTCTGCCTCCTTTTCTGGCATTAAGAGAACCTTCCTCATCACTAGTGATATTCCTCCTTAAGCGTCCTCTGCTTCAAAATTCCACCTTTGTGCTTCGGAAATGTGAGTCTCACCAACTTCTTTCTTCTTATCTGGACATTCATAAGATTTGTTTCCATTCTTTCCGCATGTGAAGCATTTTATTACTCCACCTCTGCCTCTTCCTCTTCCTCTAGCGTGAGGAAAATTGTTGTTATCGGCATACTGTCCTCTTTGTTTGGCATACTGCCCTCTTTGTGAGATTCCACCTCTCTCAGTTTGAGGTTGAGGTTTCTTCCACTCTTCCTTAGGCTTATGATTCCTATCTTGGACAACTGTTTTGCCTCTGCGCTGATTTCTACCTCGACCTCTTTGACCCTGATTTCGGCTCAGCTTCTCTTCAGTCCTTAGAGCCATCTGATAAGCATCTTCCACCGTTCGAATGGTCATCATGATCATGTTATCCTGAGTGTCATATCTCATACCATTCATATACCTGGAAACCTTTTCATCATCACTTTCTCGATGACCTAGTCTGATGTTCAGCCTATAGAATTCTTCAGTGTACTCCCTCACTAACATCAACTTCTATCTCAAATTATGCATTCTTCAAAACAAAGTAATTTGGTAATCCTTGGGTATGAATTTTGCCTTTATATTTGAAATAATTCTATCCCAACTCTTGATTTTCTTCTTGCCTTTGCAGTGTCTATCATCTTGTAGTTCATCCCACCATAATGCTACATGTCCCTTAAGTCTTGTGACAACATGTTTGACCTTCTTTTCTTCCTCGACATCTTCATAGTCAAAATATGTGTCCAGAGCTCTAATCTAGTCTAGAAGCTCTTCAACATATAGGTTTCCCTCATATACTGGACTGTCCATTTTTTCCCTGGCACCCATCCTTGTAACATCTCTGAGTAGGCATTCATTTGCTGCATGTTCGGCTACAACTTCTTCACCTTCATGTTCCGCTTCATTTTCACTTTCAGAATCACTAAGATCCCCAACACCGACTGCACACTTCTGTGCTATTTCCATAGCATCCATCCTTGCATGTAAGTCACGCACATCTCTTGCCTCTAGTGGATCAGGTAATTGCCTGCCCTTTCTTCTTGGCACTTCCCTTTCCTCTGGTGGAATGGGTTTTTGTTTGTTTCTTCTTCTCGGTGGCCTGGCTGTAAATCTTTCTTTTACCTGCTACAAAAAGTGAAGAAAATTTTCCTATGCTCTGATACCAGGTGATGCAGACCCCTCCCCAGATCTCTAGGTCAATATCCGCACAGGATATTTTCCTTTCGACCCAAGAGCTCGACTGGCTCCTCTATTTTCCTTTCGGGAAATCTACCTAGAACAACACCTTGAGAAAATTCCTCTTTTATTTTAGGATATTGGACTTCGTGAATTTGGGAATCCTATGGTCGAGCACCTTACCTCTCCAACCCCCGAAACTTGAAATATTAAATCACTTGACCTTTTCCTGACATCAATTTTAGCGTTTCGGCTTTCGTGAATTCAAGAGTTGCAATGTCATGAAACTCTTCCCCTCGGCTCCCAAACTTTCGATTCCCGATTTGCCGAAATACAGATGTCTTGGTCTCCCTTTTCTCTTCACGATTTCGGGGTTTCAACCACTGAAAAGCGCTTTTACTATATCGTCGGGATTCCCAAACCTTCGAATCCCAAAATTCCAAAACTCTAAGGTTCCACTTTCAAGGAGATCAACAACTGTGAACTCTCCCTTGATCTAATGGTCAACACTATTTCGGGAATTCTCCTCGGAGAATTCTGATCATCCAAATTTCTTCTTCAAAGAACTTCTCTCTGGGTCAGCTCAGTAATCCTCCTCACTATGACTTGGCCTCTTCATGATGACCAAAACCCCTCTTCTATTCTTCAACACTTTGAAGGTGAAAACTCTCCTGAGCTTCCTTTCATTAACTCAAATCTCCTATGAGATTTTTTCACGCACTCCTTGCGACACTCTTCAAATATGTATAAGTATTTGAGTGCTTTGACTCTAAGCAACTCCTTGTGACAACAGTCTTCAAACCCTCTCTTTGGTTGATAATTTCTAAACTTCCAACCAGCCCGCGCACACCTTGCATGGCTTCTGTGCCTGGCTTGCACTTCTACGGGAAATGAGAACAACGGTATCCCTCTTGATCTTTTTAGAGATGAACTCTGAACCTGTCAATGCACTCCTTGCGAACACTCCACTGCACTCCTTGCAGGAACTTTGACTCAAGAAGAGAAATAATTGAAACTCATTCCTTTACTCTTTCAGACTTCAAATACCCAACATGAAATCATACATATGTAGCATAAAAGAAAATGTACAGCACAAAGAGTAAAACAACCATGAGCATAATATTCAACATGTATACACAGAAAGCATTAGAACACCATGAGTCTGAATAAAAGCTTTGTATATTAATCTCAGAACTTCTGTACATGGGCTCTTCTACACAACTCTCTGCTTCTTCTCCTCTATGCTCTATTCTTAATTGATAATGTTGCTAATGTTACAAAATGATACAAGATGAGGGTGTCTATAGTCGTTTTCCCTCCATCTCCTAAAACTGTCTAATCTAGAATTTAAATCTACTTACTCACATTAATTGCCTATAAATGGATCTACACCTTACAGATGAGAGTAGATCGCTCAAGATCTGTTTACATTATGGAAGTACACTCTCTTAACTATTACATTAATTTCTGCGCATCTAAACTTTCAAAACAATTCAAACATTTTCGACATGTGCCAAAAATGAAATGGCGTTTGTCCCATGCTCGCTTGCGGCTGGCGATGCTCCTGCATCACCATTTCTTCCTAAGGAGGGCAAATTGATCCAGGTGGATATTGGTGGCCACCCACCCATTCCATCCAACTCCTCTTGCTTGTTTTTAGTTCAACACGTTCTTTTGTACTTCTTTGTAATTATGGGTTCTATACTTATGGGGTTTTCTGAGGCCCTACACATCTTCCAGGTGGATATTGGTGGCCTCTCTCATAATCCAAATTTCTTATTTTATATGTTTTCATGTTATCACATATTGTTGTACTTCTAGGGTTGTTTTGGAGCCTTAAATAATGTTTTTTTGGCTCACCACAGTCAAATTATAGACAAAGTCAGAGTTTGAAGGTGTAATGTATATCTCTCTAAAATACCTTTCCAACGGGATATCACGTGCCTTAAACGGAGGTCGTATTCAAAACTTATGACCCCGGGAAGTTGAGGTACAAACTTACCCATAGGGGCCTACATGCCTTTTGGAGTTTCACCTACTAGGGTTAGGTTCTTGGATGTCTAAGGTTTTGGCATTCATGAGTAATATATAAAAGGCCTCTAGAGCTTCATTTTAATCATTCTTCCTGGATAGATGTGCATAGCAGCCACATCTCTTCTTAGAGATAACTACCACCATTCAAGCAAGTGTTTCAGTTCTACAATTTTACAGTGTCAGCSTATTTCATTTATTTAATAGAAGATATTGTTCACTGGATATCTTTGTTGTTCTTCATATCTTTGTGTTTATTGTATTCATTTTGTTAATCAGTTCATTCCAATCCTAAATCTAKATCAATATCTAAGACATCATGAAAGAGCATAGAAGAAAGGTGGTTATGTATTTCAATATTATAAACCAGGTGAAGTTGTATACCACTTTACGAACTTGATTGATGGTACAAACCTCCAACTACAAAAATTCCATTTAAGAACTCCTCAAAGGTAAGATATTTATTTTTTTAATCTAAGCACGAGAGGATAATATATACCATCAGTATTATAAGTGATCCTGATGGTCTACCTAAATGACCATACGTATGTAAAAGGAATAATTGAAAAAATATTTCATATTTATGAATGATTAAATTTTGTCTTCATGTTATGGTTACTATGGTATTCTTGTATGTTCTAGCTCTTTTTTGTTGTTAAGTAATTATGTTTATTTTAGCCTTAACGTTTCTTTCCTTTGCTTTCCTTTCCAAGCCATGCCCTACCTTTCCATCCCATTCCATGTCATGCCTTGCCATGCCATGCCATGCCTTTCCTTTCCATGCCACACCTTACATTTCCTTGGCTTTCCATGCAATCCCATGCATTGTCTTTCCATGTCATGCATTGCCTTACCTTTTCATGCCATGCCATGCTTTTCCTTTCATTTGCATTCCATGCCATTCCTTTCCATGCCATGCCTTGCCTTGCCCTTCCATGCCTTCCTTTCCATCCCATGCCATACCATGCCTTTCATTAACTTTCCTTTCCATTCCATGCCTCATCATTCCATGCCTTTCCATGCCATGCCATGCCATGCCTTGCGTTTCCATGCCATGACATGAATTTCCATGTCATTCCATGTCTTTCCTTGTCATGCCATGTGATGCCATGATTTTCATTGCCTTGACTTTCCATGCCATTCCTTGTCATGCCATACCTTTCCTTGCCTTTCTAGGCAATTAGTTGTCATGTTATTTCATGCCATTCCTTTACTTTCCATGCTATGCCTTGCCTTTTCATGCCACACCTTGTATTTCCTTGCATTGTGATGCCATGTCATGCCTTTTCATGCCATACCTTGCCTTTCCATGCCATTCCATGTCATGCATTGCCTTTTCATGCCATGCATTTCCTTTCCATACCATGGATTGCATTTCCTTGTTTTTCCATGCTATTTCATGCCTTTCCTTTCCATTCCATGCCATGACATGCATTGCATTTCCTTTCCTTTACATGTCATACCATGCCTTGCCATGCCATTCCTTTCCATGGCCTTGAATTGTCATGTCATTCCATGCCATGTTTTTCATCGTCATTCCATTCCAAGCCTTTCCATGCCATGCCTTACATTGCTTTTCCTTTTGATGCCATTTTATGCCTTGGATTGCCTTTCCTTTCTATGTCATTCCATTCCTTACCATGCTGTGCCTTGAATTTCCTTCCCTTTCCATGCCAGGCAATGCCTTTCCTTGCATTTTTTTTCCTTACGACATCAAGCCATGCATTGCATTGCCTTGGGTTTCCATGTCATTCCATTCCTTTCCATGTCATTCCCTGCATTTCCATCCCTTTCGATGCCATGCCATGCTATGATTTTTCTTGCATTGCATGCCTTGCCTTGCCTTAGAATGTCATGTCATGACATGTCATGCCATGGCTTGCATTTACTTTCCTTGCTATGTCATGCCATGTCATGCCTTACATTTTCTTTCCTTTCCATGCAATGCCATGCCTTTCCATCCCATGCCTTGCCATGCTACACCATGCCTTGCAATGCCATCCCTTGCCTTGCCTTGCCATGCCATGCCATGAAATACCTTTCATTATATTTTATTTCCATTCAATAATATGACTTGCCTTGCATTAGTTGTATGTATGGATTATACAATGAAATAGTTGAAATATGCATGAAAAAACTCTTGTTTTTGTGTTCCATGTAGTAATAATGAATGGGATGATTGTGAATAGATAGTCTGAGTTGATATATGGGATCATGTATCATGCCCCATCGGTCAATGTATAACCATGGAATTATCCTAGTTGGAGGAGGACCAATCAAATATTTCATTAGATTATGATCATGTCTCAGATATCGTACTTACAGGTTCAATGAAACTTTCTATTAAAATTTGAATAACTATTAGCAATGTTATATTCTTTGGTCATTTACTAGACTCACATGTTGGAAATCCATTATTTGTAGGGCACATATATGTATTCGTTGCACCAAGAAGTAATAAATGGGGCATTGATTATTGGTTGACACATTTCTTAGAGGGAAAGAAGACCCTCATGCGATTAGTAATAAAATCCGAAGGAATTGAATTTATGATTGGGTTGATTATTATTAAAGGAGAATATCTAACACATGATGAATGAACATGAAATAAAGTTTGTTATATGTATTCCAATATTATAGACCAGGTGAAGACATATACCACTTTACAAACTTGACTGTTGGTACAAACCTCCAACTAGAAACAATTCCAAGTAAGAACTCATCAAAGGTAATATACTTATGGAGTTACTCTAAGAACGAGAGGATAATAGAGACAATCATTTTTAGAAGTGATCCCGATGGTCTACCTAAATGACCATAGGTATGTAAAAGGAATAACTGAGAAAATATTTCATATTTATGAATGATTAAATTGTTTCTTCACGCTATGGTTGTTATGGTATTCTTGTATATTGTGGTTCTTTTTTGTTGTTAGGTAATTATGTTTATCCCTCACTTTCCTTTCCTTTCCTTTCATTTCCTTAACTTTCCAATCCATACCCTACCTTTCCATCCCATTCCATGCCTTTCCATGCCATCTCATGCCATGCCTTTCCATCCCTATCATTTCCATTCCATGCCTTGCCTTTACATGCCATGCTTTGCATTTCGTTTCCATTCCATGCCATCCCATGCCTTGTCTTTCGATTCCATGCATTTCCTTACCTTCACATATCATTTTGTGCCTTTCCTTTCCTTTCCATGCAGTGCCATGCCTTTATATTCCATGCCTTACCTTTCCATGCCATTCCTTTCCTTTCCATCCCATGTCGTGCCATGTCTTGCATTACATTTCCTTGCCATTCCATGTCATACCATCCCTGGCCTTTCCATGCCATGTCATACCATGCTTGGCCTTTCCATGCCATCACATATGATGCATTTCCTTTCCTTTACATGCCATATCATGTCTTTCCATGCCATTCATTTCCATGGCCTTGACTTGTCACTCCATTCCATTCCATTCTTTTCATTGTCATGCCATTCCAAGCCTTTCCATGCCATACCTTACATTACTTTTCCTTTCAATGCCATTTTATGCCTTGGATTTCCTTTCCTTTCTATGTCATTCCATGCCTTGCCATGCCATGCCTTTCATTTTCTTCCCTTTCCATGCCAGACAATGCTTTGCCTTGCAATTGTTTTCCTTACCGCACCATGCCATGCATTGAATTGCCTTGGGTTTCCATCTCATGCCATGCCTTTCCATGTCATTCCCTGCATTTCCTTCCCTTTCCATGCCATGCCATTCCTTCCCATGCCATGCTATGATTTTCCTTGCATTTCATAACATGCCTTTCCTTATCATGCCATGTCATTCCATGAATTGCATTTACTTTCCTTTCTATTCCATGCCTTTCGATGTCATGCCTTACATTGCCTTTCCTTTCTATGCAATGCCATGCCTTTCCATCCCATGCCTTGCCATGCTACACCATGCCTTATAATGTGGTCCCTTGCCTTGCCTTGCCATGCCATGCCATGACAAACATTTCATTATATTTTCATTCCATTCCATGATATG